>JAVJIF010006208.1:0-139725 GCA_038442645.1 Agave tequilana
ATATACGTAGGTCAGATGGTGCCCCCACGTATATACGCTAAGCATAAGTACAACAAGTATCAGAGTACAACACACAGCGTGGTATATTCATATGCCAACTTACAAAAGATAAATACAAAGCTATACAAGTTATGATAAGCAAAAATCACTTTACAAGTGTCCTTTATCACAACCCAAGTCCAAAATGAACGATATACAATCAAAAATACAAAAATGCTCACGAAATGGATGGAGATCCCGTGAACCAAAAGGAAGAGTCGAGCACGATAGGACTAGAGCCGGTCAGCCTGCTCACAAAGATAAGCCCGGTCCTCCGTGGAAGGCTCCACTTCGTCCCAAGCCTCAGAATCTGAATATGCAAATCCAAAGGGTCAAGACATATAATAACAAATAAAGGATAGTCAAGTGACATAAGGATCATGAATAAAGGTAATGAAGTTACAATAAATAGCAACGAATAACAAGCGATGTAAACTCAATAAGGTAAGATCATATGCAACAAATCTACGATTAACGTCTTATTATTATTACTTGTCTTACTGTGATATCTAGCTATGTGACCCAGCGTCCCAGAGCACATAGATCCATATCCTAGTGAAACAAGTTGTTATTGGAAACAGCGGTTGTATCGACGAACTATGTTTACAGTGGGTCCCGTGCATGCCCGGGACCACGGCCCAGTATTGTTCCGTTGCTTGAAGACGGAACCTGCCGCTAGGCTAACAGGAGGGTCTTATGTATGCCCTTGTCATGACAGTAAACAGGAAAGGGAGGAAGCACTCCCCTCGGTCCCCTGGAGTACCGCAGGTAAGACCGGAAAATATAGTGCACAACCTAATACCACTGTAAACACGAACACATATCGATATTCCGCATATTTCCCCCGACCCATGTGTAAGTTGGTGCTTTTTATGTAAAAGTCAAGTGTATCATGCTTAGTTTTAAGGGATGGCATGATAAGTGGTGATATTATTGTTTAACATGTCATGGAACGAGTATATGCAATAATAAGTCATGAGGCAACAAGAGATACATCCATCCAGTAATAGGTCATGTAGAGCCAGTATTGAAGCATGAACAAGCAAGATATAATACATATGTAACAAGTATAAAAACCAAATTCAGAACAGAAAATTACTATGACACACAGTCAGGATTAGTCGACTAGGGGTAAGGGTTAGTCGACTAATACTGGGATACAGAGAGTTAGAATTCTGTTTCAGGGAAAATTAGTCGACTAGGGTAGGAAGGTTAGTCGACTAATAGGGAGTTCTAGTCGACTAAAGGACACTTAAGTCGACTAAGTCTGCTGATACAGAAAGTTGGGTTTCTGGTCCAGGAAGGATTAGTCGACTAGGTAATTTTAGGAGTCGACTAATATGGGTTTCCAGAGAGTTTGTTAGTCGACTAATATTTGGGGCAAGTCGACTAATACTGGGTTTTTCCAGAAAACTAAGTTTCAGCTAAGTGTTCTAGTCGACTAGTTCCTATGATGAGTCGACTAATACTGTGAAAAACAGTGAGCAGATCAGAATTTCTGGAAGTGGTTTGATTGTTCAATTCGTGGTTTTTGGTGACCTAGGTGTACAAGAAGTGTAGATATAAGTATTCTAGGGCTAATACAAGTCTTGGTGAGTGAAATACTCACTTGGGATAGGCTCAATTGTGACTTGATCCAAGGATGAGGATGATGGTTGAAGTTGAGGTCCTTGAGGAAGCCCTAGATGAAGCCCTTGAGGAAGTCCTTGAAGCCTTGAGGTGGAGATGAAGAGATTGGGTTCATGGAGCTAGGGTTTTGCTAGAGGGAGAAGGAGAATGTGGAGTTTCTCTTCTCTTGTTGAAGTGAAAGAGAGAAAAAGAGTGATTTGCAAATGAATAGGAATTTATAGTTTGGGATTTTGTAAAGGGTTGGAAATTGGATAGAAGTGAGGGGTTTTCTTGCAAAAGGAGGGGTGAGGTGAGTGTCCTCTCTTTGGCCACTTGGCCGGCTGTGGGAGAGGGAGAGAGTGAGTGGGGTTAGGTGAAGTGTGAGTGGGAAATGAGGTGGAAATGAAGTGGAAAAGGAATTTTGCAAATTTTGGAAAAATGCCCGAAATTCAAGTATTTTGGAATGGTCTGAAAATTTTACCAAAAATCAAGAATAATATTTGAAGACCAATGGTGAAATTCGTTGGAAGAAATACTGTATAGATTTTTAATTAAAAATCCCGGAATCAGCTATTTACCGACTCCGAAAGAATTTTCATAAATTATAAAATTCTCAGAAAAAGAGTATAGGTAAGAAATATGATTCTAAGAAATAAAGTCTAAAGGACTTTCTAGAAATTCCTAACAGTTTGGAAGATAAAAATTCGGAAATCGGCCAGCGGTACTGGCCGACACCGGTTTCGGAGAAATTCATTTTAATTCCAGAAAATTCCAGAAAATCACATAAAATCTAAAATATTGAAAATGATATTTGAAATTAAAATCGGTCAAATACGGAAGGTACATCGGAAAATACGGTCGAAAGACTGAATACGTAACTAAGTACGTATTCGGGAGAGGGGTATTACAATCTACCCACCTTACAAAAATTTCGTCCTCGAAATTTCATAAGGTGAAAGATAACAGGAAAAGCAACAGATAGATATGGATACAAGGAAAGATAACGGTAAAGAAGAGTAGAAGAAAAGAGTCTTACCCAATCAAGATGTGAAAAGATGAGGATAACGATCCCGGATAACGTCCTCACGCTCCCAAGTGGCCTCTCCTGGCGCATGCCTGTTCCATGACACCAATACCAATGGAATAGCTCTGTTCTTCAGTGTCTTGACACTCCTATCCAGAATGGCCAACGGCTGCTCTTGGTATGATAAATCAGGTTGTAGCTCCAGCTCGGAATGATCCAGAATATGGCTGTCATCCCGACATACTTCCTCAACTGAGACACGTGGAAGACATTATGCACCCCGTCCAAAGAAGGCGGTAATGCCAATCTATAGGACACATCTCCCACACGATCCAGGATCTCGAATGGGCCAATATACCTTGGACTTAGCTTCCCACGAGCACCGAACCGGATCACTCCCTTGGTAGGTGATATCCTCAAGAATACATGATCTCCAACCTGGAACTCCAATGGCCTTCTCCGAGTGTCTGCCCAACTCTTCTGCCTACTCTGAGCTGCTCTGAGATGATTTCTGATAACCCTGACTTTCTCTGTAGTCTGCATCAGAACCTCTGGTCCCAAAAGACTCCTCTCACCGACTTCATCCCAACAAATCGGTGATCGGCACTTCCTACCATACAATGCCTCAAAGGGTGCCATCTTAATACTTGCCTGGTAGCTGTTGTTATATGAAAACTCAGCCAAGTGAAGATGGTCTTCCCAAGATCCCCAAAGTCAATCATGCAAGCCCTCAACATATCTTCAAGGATCTGGATAGTCCTCTCAGATTGTCCGTCTGTCTGAGGATGGTATGAAGTACTGAATTTCAGACGAGTTCCCAGACTCTCTTGGAGACTTTCCCAGAAATGAGATCTGAATCTGGTGTCTCTATCTGATACAATACTAACTGGAACTCCATGCAGACGAACCACCTCCTTCATATACTTATCTGCCAGAACCTCTGTCGACTGGCCTACCCTGAATGGTATGAAGTGAGCTGACTTGGTGAGGCGATTAACTATCACCCACACCGCATTATTACCCCTGGGACTCCGAGGCAATGCCGTCACGAAGTCCATGGTGATGTGCTCCCATTTCCACTCGGGTATCGGCAAAGGTTGAAGAAGTCCAGCTGATCTCTGATGCTCGATCTTTATCTGCTGGCAAACCAAGCACTTAGCAACAAACTGGGCTATCTCCCTCTTCATGGCATTCCACCAAAAGTGCTTCTTCAGATCCTGGTACATCTTGTTTCCTCCTGGATGTATAGAATAAGCTGAACTGTGAGCTTCCTCCAAAATCTTCTGTCTGACTTCTCCCGGGGAACACAAAGTCTATCTCCAAAATACAATGCACCATCTGGATGGATACAGATATCCGTCCTCAATCCAGCCTCCACCTGAGCTCTGAATGTCTGCAATCTGGGGTCCTCTTTCTGAGCTCCCTTGATCTCCTCTATCAATGATGACTGGTTCAGTAAAGTCATAAGCTGCCCTGCCTTATCACCTCCTTGCACCAACATCAAATCCAATCTGATGAATTCCTGAATCAACTCCCTCTGCTGCGTGAGGTGGACTAGCACTCTGTTCTCTGGCATCCTGCTCAGTGCATCTGGAACTGTATTGACTTTGCTGGATGATACTGCAAGTCAATATCATAGTCCGCCATAAGCTCCAACCACCTCCTCTGCCTCATATTCAACTCCTTCTGTGAGAAAATATACTTGAGGCTCTTGTGGTCTGTGTATATCAACACTTTGTCTCCCAGAAGGTAGTGTCTCCAGATCTTCAAAGCAAATATCACAGCTGCCAATTCCAAGTCATGAGTTGGGTAATTCCTCTCATGAGGCTTCAACTGCCTAGATGCATATGCTATAACATGATCATGTTGCATAAGCACACACCCCAGGCCTTTACCTGATGCATCACAGAAAATGACCATCCCTCCTCTTCCTGAAGGGGTCCTCAAGATTGGAGCTGAAATAAGCCTCTGCTTCAACTGCTCAAATGCTGCATCACATTCTTCCGTCCATATGTATCTCTCCCCTTTTTGGTGAGCCTGGTCAACGGAGCTGCAAGTCTAGAGAAATCCTGGACAAAGCGCCTGTAATATCCGGCTAGTCCAAGAAAGCTCTTTATCTCAGTCACCGTCTCCGGAACTGGCCAATCCTTCACTGCCTGGACTTTACTAGGATCAACTGAAATTCCTTCTGCTGAAACTATGTGTCCAAGGAAAGCTATGCTGTCCAACCAGAATTCACACTTGCTCCTCTTGGCATGAAGCTGCTCCTGCTGGAGGGTCTGCAACACAATCCTCAAGTGCTCTGCATGCTCCTTCTCATTCCTTGAATAGATCAGGATGTCATCTATGAATACAACTACAAACTGATCTAGGTAAGGGGAGAACACTCGGTTCATCAAATCCATGAAAACCGCAGGGGCATTGGTGACTCCGAAAGGCATAACTAGAAATTCATAGTGGCCATAACGGGTCCTGAATGCCGTCTTCGGAACATCCTCCTTCTTCACCCTCAGCTGATGGTAACCCGATTGCAAATCTAACTTAGAAAATACGCGGGCTCCATGAAGCTGATCAAACAAGTCATCAATCCGGGGCAAGGGATACTTGTTCTTGATGGTGACCTTGTTCAACTCCCTATAATCAATACAAAGCCTCTTACCACCATCCTTCTTATTCGCCAAGAGCACTGGAGCTCCCCATGGTGAAGTGCTCGGCCGAATCAATCCCTTGTCCGAATACTCCTGCAGCTGCTTCTTCAGGATCTCCAACTCCGTCGGTGCCATCCTGTACGGAGCCTTGGATATAGGAGCTGTCCCTGGAACTGTATCAATGGAGAACTCCACTATCCTCTCCGGTGGAAGCCCTGAGACCTCAGCAAAGACTTCTGGAAATTCATCCCACACTGGCACTCCCTTCAGAACCTCCGAAGTGGTCATCTGAATCTCCTTCTTAGCAGGCTTCACCTCTCCACTGAACTGGAACTCCGGCTGATGCGGGATTCTGAAATTGATCTTCCTCCCTCTACAGTCAATCACTGCATAGTACTGACTGAGCCAGGTCATGCCTAAGATTACGTCGTACCCTTTGGTGTCTAGTACGAGCATATCTATGGCCAAGGTCTTCCCACAAAGCTCCACTGGACAGTCAGCACAAACTCTAGAAGATACAACTACCCCATTCCCAGTACTTATCTCCCACTTGTGGTCTAAAGCCTTAACAGGTATGGAATGAACAGTCACAAAATGGTCGGAGATATAACAGTGGGATGCACCCGAATCGAAGAGAGCGAGAACAGGTATAGAATGAACTCTGATGTTACCTGTAATCACCTCCTCTGAAGCCTCAGCCTCCTCTGCTGTCAGGTTGTAGGCCTGACCTCTGCCACGCCCCGCTGCCGTCCGGGCTCCTCTCTGCACTGGGCGAGCAACATGCGGTGGAGGAAGGGGAAGAGCTCTCCTCATCACTAGTCCCTGGTGCCTCTGCCCAACTGGCCCTGGTAGTGCCCTCTGTCCATTCTGCCCTTGAGGTGCCGGCAAGGTTTGATTAGCAAACCCCATCCTCCTGTGCGGACAGGTCTCCACGGCATGGTCTCGTGCTCCACACACCAAACACCATCCGTTTGCCCTCCTGCAATCCTGCTGAGAGTGTCCTGGTTTCTGGCAGAAATTGCAGATAAGACCTGGTCGAGCCACCTGGTAAGGAACTGCCCTGAATGGTTGCCTGGCCTGGACCTTCGCTGCTCTGGATGGTCCTCCTCTGCCCACCGGTACAAACGGCCTCTTCATGGCCTGGTTCTCTTGCTTCTTCTGAAACCCACGCTCCACCTCTCGAGCGATGGTGAGAACCTCAGCATAGGTCTTCAGCTGCTGGGGCATCAGAAACATCTGGATCTCCATCTGTAAACCCTGCTGAAACCTGCTTGCCCTCTTCTCTTCATCTGACACCATGTAAGGGGCAAAGCGACTCAGCCTGAGAAATTCTGCAGCATACTCATCCACGGATCTGTCCCCCTGTTGAAGCCTGATGAACTGCTCCTCCATGTCCTTCTGAGCAGTGGCGGGAAAGAACCTGCTATAAAAGCTCTTGGAGAACGTATCCCAAGAGATAGGCTTCTTCAAGCGAGCCTCCTCTGCAAGCCACCAAGTCCTGGCTATGTCCTTCAGCTGGATCTTTGCAACCTCCACTTGGTTCTCCTTAGGCACCCTGGCGGCGTTCAGCAGATCGGTGGTGTCTGTTAACCACTGCTCAGCCTCCAATGGCCTCTCGACTCCCGTGAATACGGCCGGCTGTAGCCGTCGGAAGTCTGAGATGTTCCCCGGCTTCTGCTCCTTCGGGGCTGCCAACTCCTGCCTGAGGAGCTCAGTCTGCTGATACTGATTCTCCATCTGCTGTTGCTGGTTTCCCAGCATAGTCTGAATGATCCTCAGGACATCAGCACCCTCTCCTCCTACGGGTCCATTCGGTACTTGCCCGACATTGTTGCGACCCGAACGTCTCTCCATACCGAAAGGGATAAGATCTGGAATTGGAAACAAAGGGAAGGAGTTTAGGATACGAGGATCGAATCAAGGACGAAGTCAAGAAGGACTATATAACTTTGTACATTGTAGTTGGCATTAGCAAATCACTAGAATTTGCCACTTGGTTGTACTTTTAGGTTTGAGAGCCTAGGCTCTGATACCAACCTGTAACGCCCCGATCCCGAAGATACGGGAACGTCACTGCAACGCATATACGTAGGTCAGATGGTGCCCCCACGTATATACGCTAAGCATAAGTACAACAAGTATCAGAGTACAACACACAGCGTGGTATATTCATATGCCAACTTACAAAAGATAAATACAAAGCTATACAAGTTATGATAAGCAAAAATCACTTTACAAGTGTCCTTTATCACAACCCAAGTCCAAAATGAACGATATACAATCAAAAATACAAAAATGCTCACGAAATGGATGGAGATCCCGTGAACCAAAAGGAAGAGTCGAGCACGATAGGACTAGAGCCGGTCAGCCTGCTCACAAAGATAAGCCCGGTCCTCCGTGGAAGGCTCCACTTCGTCCCAAGCCTCAGAATCTGAATATGCAAATCCAAAGGGTCAAGACATATAATAACAAATAAAGGATAGTCAAGTGACATAAGGATCATGAATAAAGGTAATGAAGTTACAATAAATAGTAACGAATAACAAGCGATGTAAACTCAATAAGGTAAGATCATATGCAACAAATCTACGATTAACGTCTTATTATTATTACTTGTCTTACTGTGATATCTAGCTATGTGACCCAGCGTCCCAGAGCACATAGATCCATATCCTAGTGAAACAAGGTTGTTATTGGAAACAGCGGTTGTATCGACGAACTATGTTTACAGTGGGTCCCGTGCATGCCCGGGACCACGGCCCAGTATTGTTCCGTTGCTTGAAGACGGAACCTGCCGCTAGGCTAACAGGAGGGTCTTATGTATGCCCTTGTCATGACAGTAAACAGGAAAGGGAGGAAGCACTCCCCTCGGTCCCCTGGAGTACCGCAGGTAAGACCGGAAAATATAGTGCACAACCTAATACCACTGTAAACACGAACACATATCGATATTCCGCATATTTCCCCCGACCCATGTGTAAGTTGGTGCTTTTTATGTAAAAGTCAAGTGTATCATGCTTAGTTTTAAGGGATGGCATGATAAGTGGTGATATTATTGTTTAACATGTCATGGAACGAGTATATGCAATAATAAGTCATGAGGCAACAAGAGATACATCCATCCAGTAATAGGTCATGTAGAGCCAGTATTGAAGCATGAACAAGCAAGATATAATACATATGTAACAAGTATAAAAACTAAATTCAGAACAGAAATTTACTATGACACACAGTCAGGATTAGTCGACTAGGGGTAAGGGTTAGTCGACTAATACTGGGATACAGAGAGTTAGAATTCTGTTTCAGGGAAAATTAGTCGACTAGGGTAGGAAGGTTAGTCGACTAATAGGGAGTTCTAGTCGACTAAAGGACACTTAAGTCGA
Source organism: Agave tequilana (assembly GCA_038442645.1). Lineage (NCBI taxonomy): Eukaryota > Viridiplantae > Streptophyta > Magnoliopsida > Asparagales > Asparagaceae > Agave > Agave tequilana. The sequence goes on from JAVJIF010006208.1 coordinate 8,703, forward strand.
CTAAGTCTGCTGATACAGAAAGTTGGGTTTCTGGTCCAGGAAGGATTAGTCGACTAGGTAATTTTAGGAGTCGACTAATATGGGTTTCCAGAGAGTTTGTTAGTCGACTAATATTTGGGGCAAGTCGACTAATACTGGGTTTTTCCAGAAAACTAAGTTTCAGCTAAGTGTTCTAGTCGACTAGTTCCTATGATGAGTCGACTAATACTGTGAAAAACAGTGAGCAGATCAGAATTTCTGGAAGTGGGTTTGATTGTTCAATTCGTGGTTTTGGTGACCTAGGTGTACAAGAAGTGTAGATATAAGTATCTAGGGCTAATACAAGTCTTGGTGAGTGAAATACTCACTTGGGATAGGCTCAATTGTGACTTGATCCAAGGATGAGGATGATGGTTGAAGTTGAGGTCCTTGAGGAAGCCCTAGATGAAGCCCTTGAGGAAGTCCTTGAAGCCTTGAGGTGGAGATGAAGAGATTGGGTTCATGGAGCTAGGGTTTTTGCTAGAGGGAGAAGGAGAATGTGGAGTTTCTCTTCTCTTGTTGAAGTGAAAGAGAGAAAAAGAGTGATTTGCAAATGAATAGGAATTTATAGTTTGGGATTTTTGTAAAGGGGTTGGAAATTGGATAGAAGTGAGGGGTTTTCTTGCAAAAGGAGGGGTGAGGTGAGTGTCCTCTCTTTGGCCACTTGGCCGGCTGTGGGAGAGGGAGAGAGTGAGTGGGGTTAGGTGAAGTGTGAGTGGGAAATGAGGTGGAAATGAAGTGGAAAAGGAATTTTGCAAATTTGGAAAAATGCCCGAAATTCAAGTATTTGGAATGGTCTGAAAATTTTACCAAAAATCAAGAATAATATTTGAAGACCAATGGTGAAATTCGTTGGAAGAAATACTGTATAGATTTTTAATTAAAAATCCCGGAATCAGCTATTTACCGACTCCGAAAGAATTTTCATAAATTTATAAAATTCTCAGAAAAAGAGTATAGGTAAGAAATATGATTCTAAGAAATAAAGTCTAAAGGACTTTCTAGAAATTCCTAACAGTTTGGAAGATAAAAATTCGGAAATCGGCCAGCGGTACTGGCCGACACCGGTTTCGGAGAAATTCATTTTAATTCCAGAAAATTCCAGAAAATCACATAAAATCTAAAATATTGAAAAATGATATTTGAAATTAAAATCGGTCAAATACGGAAGGTACATCGGAAAATACGGTCGAAAGACTGAATACGTAACTAAGTACGTATTCCGGGAGAGGGGTATTACAGAAGATCTCATTGTGAGGCTTCGAATCGAGGAGGACAACAGAAAGTCCGAGAAAAGAGAGCAGTAAGAACTCCTACGAAGCAAAAGCCAATGTGATCGAAGACTCAAAGGGGAAAGCGTCTACTTCCAAAGGCTTAAAGCGGAAGAAGACTTCCCAGGGGTACAAAGGCAAGGTCCAAGAAGGCAAGAACATGCGCTTCAAGGGAACCTGCTACATCTGCAACAAAGAGGGGCATAAGGCGAATGAATGTCGCAGCCGTCTCAAATAGAACAAGAATCTTGTTGATGGTCTTTTTAAAGACTATGTTGCAGTGGTAGACAAAAAGTCTGTGTATTTGTACCCGACGCTTATAAATAAAAGAAATTCTTCTGTTTATTTGCTTGAGTCTCCTATTTGTGGCATGCTAGATTAGGGCATGTAAATTATAAGTCATTAAAGAACTTGTCTAATCTGGGATATATTCCTAAACTCAACTTGGAAGAAATTCGCAAGTGTGAGATTTGTGTTGAGGCCAAGTTGGCGAAAAAATTCATTTCACTCAATTGATCGAAATACAGAACCTTTAGGGTTAATTCATAGCGATCTGTGTGACTTGAAGTTTATGCCAACTAGAGGCGGGAAAAAGTATTTTATTACTTTTATTGATGACTGTACAAGATACTGTTATGTGTATCTTTTAAACAGTAAGGATGAGGCAATAAATATGTTTATAACATATAAAGCCGAAGTTGAGAATCAACTCAACAAGAAAATCAAGATTCTAAAATCCGATAGAGGCGGAGAATATGAATTAAATAATTTTAGTGAGTTATGTGCTAATTTTGGTATAATCCATCAAACTACAACACCATACACTCCTCAGCAAAATGGAGTTGCTGAACGGAAGAACAGAACTTTAAAGGAGATGGTAAATTCCATGCTCGTAAGTTCTGGAGCTCCGCAGAACTTGTGGGGGGAAGCTCTATTAACTGCAAATATATTCTAAATAGAGTACCCCACAAGAAACTTGGTCTTATACCTTTCGAGTTATGGCATGGAAGGACACCTTCCTACCATTACCTCAAAATGTGGGGGTGCCTTGCAAAGGTGCTGGCACCATTACCTAAAAAGACTAAGTTGGGAGCAAAAACTTTGGACTGCATATTCATAGGCTATGCCTTGAATAGTAGTGCCTACAGATTTCTGGTTCATAAATCAGAGATACCAGATATTCATGTAACATGATTATCGAATCTAGAGATGCTGTGTTCTTTGAAGACATCTTTCCGTACAAACGGGAAGAAGATAAGACTTCTGGGAAAGAACACACGAGATGGCGTTCAGGGACGAAAGCCCCGAGGAACCAATTGTTAATGCAGAAACTGAACCAAGAAGAAGTTAGAGATCTAGAATCTCAAAATCTTTTGGTCCAGATTTCATAGCATACGCTATTGAGAGCAAGCCTCAAACATTTAAAGAGGCTATGTCAACCCCAGAAGCACAAATGTGGAAAGAAGCTATAAATAGCAAAATAGAATCCATACTAAGTAATCATACTTGGGAATTGATAAACTTGCCTCCTGGAAGTAAACCAATTGGGTGTAAGTGGATTTTCAAATGAAAATTAAAACCCGATGGATCTATCGATAAGTACAAGGCTAGATTAGTAGCCAAGGGTTATCGACAAAAGAAGGACTTGACTACTTCAATCCTTATTCACCAGTAACAAGAATAACGTCCATTCGGATGTTAATTGCAATTGCAGTATTGCACAACTTAGATATCCATCAAATGGATGTCAAGACTGCATTCTTAAATGGTGAATTAAATGAAGAGATATATATGGAGTAACCAGAAGGATTTAAAGTCAAGGGCCAAGAACACAAGGTGTGTAAATTGGTAAAATCCTTATACGGTTTAAAGCAGGCTCCAAAACAATGGCATGAAAAATTTGATAGTGTCATGATCAAAGATGGATTCACTATCAATGAATGCGATAAGTGTGTGTACACTAAAACAGTTGGAAATGCATGTATCATTATTTGTCTTTATGTAGACGACATGTTGATACTTGGGACTAATATTGAAATTATTAAGTCCACTAAAAGAATATTATCCAACAGTTTTGACATGAAGGATCTGGGGGTTGCTGATGTAATTTTAGGAATTAAAATTACCAGAACACCAGATGGAATCAGTCTATCTTAATCTCACTACGTGGATAAGATGATAGAAAGATTCAAGGATCATGGGATAAAGGAGAATTCAAATCCTTTTCTCCCATACGTCCACCTTCATAAGAATACAGGAACTGGAATACGCCAGTTGGAGTATTCTCAGATTATCGGAAGTCTAATGTATTTGATGAATAGCACTAGACCCGATATTGCTTACACTGTAAGCAAGATAAGCAGTTGCTCTCAAATGAAATTATCTCGTCAAAGGATAATTTAGCGGATCCGCTTACTAAAGGTTTAAGTGGAGAGCGTATAAACTGCGCATCGAGGGGAATGGGTTTAAAAGCCTAACCTTACCGAGTCAGCTTAATGGAAACCTCACTTAGCGACTGGAGATCCCACGGACTAAGTTCAAGAGGAAAAACTAGTTATGATTGACTCAGTAAGTAAGCACTTGGGAGTTTGACTCCAATCCATTCCTAAGGTGCACATAAGTGCTTTTCTACAAGTGGATTAAGGATAAGCTTAACGCTTTTAATGATGCCTATATCTTGTTACTAAACAAGTGGAGTAGAGTAGACTACCCTTATAGGTCCATCACCTATGTGAGTATAGAGTTGGGTCGGCTCTTTGGGAATTTCTATGGAGGCTGTTATTTCCTAAAGATACTCTCTGAAACCAAGAATGTCCAGGGCCAAAACGGACACAACCGAGAACCAAAGTTGATTTGGAAAGTCACTGTGTGAAGCTTGTTGACTTGGCTTACACTAACGGCTAACAGTTCAAGACCTAGTTCACTGATTAGCCAGTAAGTCCGATAAAGCTTTCGCTATGGAAAGTTCAAGACCTAGTTCACCTATCTTTATGCAGTTTCTTTTCTCAAGTACCTTTCACAATAGAGTCAGTCTCTTTGTGTGTCATTTCCTTGAATCTCCATTCATTGTGGGGGATTGTTGGAATTGAAGGATATAAGTATGAATCTTCGAGTTGAATTATGGCGAGATCCGTTGATCGAATCAATTGGATGATGGTTGGAGTGTGTTCTCCTTCCATTGGGGATGAACGTGGTATATTCACATGTTCAATTCTGACTTCGAATGAATGAGATATTCAAGTCTAAAGATTGCCTAATTCAAAGCCAAATGGGACTAAAGGTAGCTAAAAGCATTTAGTCCCACATTGGCCATGGGATACAAGTTTGTGGTGTATAAATAGAGAAAATTGAGAACAAAGGGCGTGCCCTTTGGGTACTTGGAGTTTTCGCGCGCGATTGGGAGGGATCTATGCCCGCCCGCACGTGTGTGCGTTGCGCGCGCGCGCCGCCGCTGGCGGCGGCGGCGGCGGCCGGCCGGCCGGCGCCGGTGCCGGTGCCGGTGCCGGGCCGGGCTCGGGTTCGGGTCTGGGTTCGGGTTCGGGTTCCCTACCTGGCCTGGTTCTTTTTGAATCAGGTCTCGCGGGTATGGATTGCAAGCATACCCGCTCCGCTACCCGAACTGGACCCGCTCCGCTCCGGATCCAATCCGCCCGCCAACAGACCGCTCCGTGTCAGTTGGACTGCCAACACTTGCGACTGTTGGGCTGCCAACAGACACGACTGCTGGGTCGAAAGGGTGCATCCTTTCATTGGGTTCGAACCCGTTGGCCCCTCCTGGAGCGCTATATAAAGCGCTCCGATCTCTCAATTGAAAACACACCAACACACCAAGAAAAACAACTCTCTCTTTCTATCTGAGTTCTGAAGCAGAAACAAGCCTGCGCTCTGAATTAGGAAGTAGAGTTCCAAAGCGACTTCCAGCGAGAAGTGGGAAATCCGTAACTCGGTTTCCGAAGCGACTTCCAAAGAAGATTCTGCAAATTCGTTCTGAAAGAGAGCTTAGAAAATTCAACAAATTCTTTTATAGAATTGTTGTCTGAATCTAAGACTTCTGAAGAAGAATATTCTTCAACCTTCCTTCGTCTTCAACAGTGGGTGCTACTCCAAAGTAAAGGCAAATATTCATCCGAAATTTGTCCTTGTACCGCTGCTTCAACGATCCTGTGAAGGTACTGGTTGACTACGGTTCGACCGTACGGTTATTTGGTAGTGCTATCCAAATGCCGTGAATGAGTGTTGTATCTTGGGAGACCAGCGTCCATTATCCCGTTAGCACCGGTGCGGGGGACGTAATTGTCTTAAGGAGATTCGCTCTAAGCGTACCTCACTCCAAAATACTGTATAAGTGGACTAAGTCCTTTATACAGGGTATATACTTTACAGTATATCGAGACTGATTTAGATTCAGTCTAATTGGTGTTTAACCAAGGAAAGAAATTGAAAGGTGGTTCTTAAATTAAGGAACGTTCTATTGAACGGAAAACTTCCCACCTGATATTTGCCGACCTGGCCAATTAGATTGTTGATATCTCGGTGATCTTGATTAGTTGTCAGATTGATTTCTGTTAAGCAGAATACCAACAAAATATTGATCATGTTTCTTTTTTATAGGCAAAATACAATAAAAAAATCTAACTCAAAATTAAACTCCTATTCTTAATTTAATGCTCACTTTATTAAAAGAAATAAGAAAAACTCATAAACCACTCAATTATGACTCTAAAACAAAAATTTTAGGAACTCTAAAAATCCTAAGTCAACTAAATCTTTGACTTTCCTATTTTCATGAGGATTTGAATTAAAAATTTCCAACAACCTCCCTAATTTAAATCTTTCATCAATTCTTGTCGCTTTGATTTTTCATAGTAGCTGGGCTTCTTTGATTTTCCATAGATTACTTAGATTTTTCATAGAATACTTAGATTTTTCTTTGAACTTTTTACTTTTGTAGCTTCTCTGGTAATGAATCAAATATTTCTTTTATTTTTCTCTCCAAATTCATATTTTTTTTGTTGAACTCTATCTTAAATCTTTCTTAATAGTGACATGATGCTTTTTTTTAATATTTGTTTATCTTTTGCCTTGATGATGCACTTTGATGATATCTTGATGTCTCGCCTTATCTTTATTGATCTCCACGACTTTTTTGATGGTCTTTTCACTTCAGAATTCTTTCTTTTCTTTTAATATAGTGCTTGGTTTTTTCCTCTATTAAAATAGGTATCAATTTTCTCAATTTCGACATTGTAACTGAAACTTTTCATGATTTTTCTTTTTCATCTTAACTTTCTTTATCTGTTCTTCACCTTCTTCACCTTCTTCTCTTCTTTTTTCGTCTTCCTCTTCCTTTCCTTCTTTTTCTTCTCGTCATTTTCTTTCTTCTCTTTCTTCTAGCTTTCATGACTTTTTTTGCAAATTTCATGAGTACATCTTTTTGGAACTCTTAAATTTCTGGAACTTCTCCCATCTCTTCTTTAAGTTTTGCGCTTCTTGAATTCGTTCTATTGTTTCTTTAAACTTTTTAGTTTCTTGAGTTGTCATCATTTTATATATGTATCTCACAAATTATCTCAAAAACATTTTGTTGCTTCATTGCAATGATGTCAAAGCAACTTCGTCAACAACTCAATATATTAGGAGATTCGACATATTGTTCTGTATTGTTAATAAGTTGGCTTTAATTTATCTTCATCTTTTGTTACTCCTCATAACTTTTTTCACGATCTGTCAAACATTTTGCGAGGTTAATACTTCTTCATCTTGATACTCCAACTCTTGTAGTTATTTTTTATCAGGTAAGGACAACAAGTTGAAACCACCTATTAGCCATTTTCTTTGTTCTTTTTAACGACTTCCTTGCACGTTACAGACATGAACAAAGCTTTGATACCTGCTTATATTTAAAAAGAACAAAATAAACTCTGATACCACTTTTAATTTTTGAAAAGAACATAACGAGCTCTGATACCACGGTTGATGTTTGAAAAGAATAAAATAAGCTCAGATATCACTGTTGATTTTTGGAGAAGAATAACACAAATTTTATTTGAAGTACTCAAAAATAAAATATTATTATTAAAACTTTTCTCAACTACAATTTCTCACTTTCTTTTTCATTCTCTTTTCTTTATTTTTCTTCATTAAAAAATATGGATCATGCCTCTTTTTTTATAGGCAAATATAAATCCAACTCAAAATCAAACTCTTATTCCTAATATACTACTTACTTTATTAAAAGAAATTAAAAAACTCATAAACTAATCCTAACACAATTACAACTCTGAAATCAAAATTTCAGAAACTTTAAAAATCATAAATCAACTCAAACTTTGACTTTCCCTGCTTTTATGAGGATTCCAATTACAATTTTCAACATGAATTATCTCTCTATCTAGTTGAACGCTGATTTTATGAGATTGCGATGATGGATATTATTAATTTGAGAATTTTAATTAATAGGTTTACAAGATGAATTTTATTATCAGATGATTTCGCACAAATTGAAGGTCAGCGGTTGGATGCACAACACAAGTGAATTTTATGAGAGAGGCAAGACGACCCGTCTCTACACCAAATTTCACGCTCCAAGTTTTACAACCTTGTACAATCATAAGCAAAATTCTACTCACACCCACCACATGTACTTAGGGGTGGCAATTGGGTCGGGTCGGGTCGACCCGGCCCGATTACTACTTGACCCATATAATAATCGGGTCAGGTCGACCTGACCCGATTATTATACGGGTCAAAAATTCAGACCCAGACCCAACCCATTCTTAGTCGGGTCGACCCGACCCGACCCATTTGACCCGATTATTAAATTTTAAATTCAATTTCTTTACACTTTATTACCAAATTGTTAGGTGGTATAGTTAGTCATCACACTAAACTCCACACATTAGAGGCCACGAGTTCAAAAATAGTCTTACGCATATTTTTTGACAATTTGATTTAGGCGAAGGGGAGGAGGCGGGGGCGGTAGAGGAGGAGATCAAGGGGAGGAGGCCGAGGAGGAGAGAAAATAATCGGGTCTGGCGGGTCAAGCAGGTCTGGCGAGTTCGGGTCGACCCGACCCATTTAATAATCGGGTCAGACGGGTCGACCCGATTACGACCCAAACCCGATTAGTCCAAACCCAGACCCGCTAACTTCGGGTCGGGTCTGACGAATCGCGACCCGTCTGCCACCCCTACATGTACTGTCTACACTCACCCTTCTCTTTCATCTACTTATCGATTTCAAGTTATCATAATTTGTTCTATACACCCTTAAAATTTTTCGAAATATCTTTTCTTATCTTAATTTCTCAATTAGACCACACTTACCAAGCCTATCTAGCAACTAAACAACAAATTTGGAAGGGTGTGAGAACAAAATTTCCTAGTTTCTCAAGGATGTAACTGCACATATCAAAACAGTAGACACCCCGATTCAAGGATTTCTGGATGATTTTCAATATATAATATATAACATAAATTTTGGAGAAAGCAAAACCTTTGTCGCAATGACTTCCAGGAAATAACCTGAGAAGCAGAAAATTCTAGCAGAACAAAGTATAATCAGCAGCCAATGGAACCATCAAAACTTCAGTAGTATATTCTTGTTCATAATGTAAAATTCTCAATTTATTTCTTAATGACGTGCCAATATATATATATATATATATATATATATATATATATATATATATATATATATGTTTTAAATACTTTTTGCCCATCCATCAAGTAGGGGAAAAACGGACGGCCTAAATAGTGAGTTGGTTAGTTTAACGGTGTAGAACATTTGAAATCTAACAAAAATTAGTTTATAGGGGTTTTTAAATGTTTAGATCATAATGAAATGGCCGGATCGAGAATTTGTATGTCTAAAGACATAGATCTAACCAACTCACTACTTTCGGCCGTCCATTTTGCGTCACTTGATGGATGGGCAAAAAGTATTTAAAACACTTGATTTTTGGTTTATAGATACTTGAAATAGTATAGATCAACTTCAACGGAGTGGATCTTGTATTCGAATGTTGGAGGGTTGATTTTGAGTGGGAAGGATCCGGGATCAAATCCTTTTGAAAGGATGCAAGTCTATCTCTCTCTCTCTATATATATCGGTGAAACAAAAAAACTTCAAAAACAGGAAGATGATGAGGAAATAAGTGATGAACAGGAAGAGCAGAAGAATGAAGACGACAAATCTGCTTATGATGGTGATAATGACGAGGATTAGGATTTCCTGATTTTCTGATATTCAATCTTATTTTGTCTTCTTTTAAAGCTTTTAATTCTGTTTTTTTGTAAGGTCTCTTTCTCACTATATTAACTTATAAGCTCTTTTAATTACATATCAAACTGCGACTGCTGTTCTTGAACACTGCGACCATAGTCGCGGTGCTACTACGCAAACAATAAGTAAAAATAATTCATACTTTATAAGCAAAACATATAAAAACATACGTAAACTGCGACTATAGAATCAGTACTTATTCACCGTTATTACATTTAACTTAGCCAAAAAAATCATCAAGAAATATGCAGTCGAGGGTACTGCGACCATAGTCGCAGTCCATGATTGCATACTATATGTAAAAACCAATTTAATAGTTCATAGGAGGATCAGAAAACAGTAAGAAATGAAGGATGGATCAGACAACAGTCAGAAATGAAGAACAAAAAATATAAAATAATACGTAAACTGCGATTATACTATCACTCTCGTTAATACTGCGACCATAGTCGCGGTAGTGCAACCATAGTCGCAGTCCATGATCGCATACTATATGTAAAAACCAATTTAATAGTTCATAGGAGGTTCAGACAACAGTCAGAAATGAAGGATGGATCAGACAACAGTCAGAAATGAAGAACAAAAAATATAAAATAATACGTAAACTGCAATTATACTATCACTCTCGTTAATACTACGACCATAGTCGCGGTAGTGCGACCATAGTCGCAGTCCATGATCGCATACTATATGTAAAAACCAATTTAATAGTTCATAGAAGGATCAGACAACAGTCAGAAATGAAGAACAAAAAAATATAGAATAATACGTAAACTGCAATTATACTATCGCTCTCGTTAAGTACTGCGACCATAGTCGCAGTCCTTGATCGCATTATACATTACATGCGAAAAAAGTAAACTGCGACTATATTAAAAAATCATTAAATATCAAATAAGATAAAAAAAATTAAAGAAGCATTCAAATTAGTTTCGTGATTTAATAAAAAAATGTTGGCAGTTTGGCCGCAGTTAAAAACGATAATTGTTACAAAAATTGAATAACGTCATAAAATATAAAAATATAATAAACTATACATATCCACTGTCTTTTACCGACATAGTAGCTTTTCATAAGGGGTATCTAGTAATTTAACTTCTTCCTATAAGCGGGCCGCAAGTTAGTGGCGTGACAAATCTTGAGCCACGTCACCGCAGGCTGACAGAGTTCTCTCAGCTGCAGGCTGATATACATTTTTCTCATATGTATATATATATATATATATATATATATGTATATATATATATATATATATATATATATGTATATATATATATATATATATGTATATATATATATATGGGAATCAGCTGATACAGGAGGCAACTCCGTCCTATGTCGCACTTAAAAATCATATCTTCTGAATTTTTTTTACGATCCGACCGCACATTATTATCTTCATATTCTAAGATGTACATATATAAAAAATCAAATGATTTAGAGTTCGTTTACACATTGATCTAATCGTTCCATTTTATTCTACTATTAACAAATCGTTAATGTTTGAACCCAGAGAAAATGAAGTAAACAAACTTCTAATCAGGTGATTTTTATATGTATATATCTTAGAATATGAAGATGATAATGTGCGGTCGGATCTTGAAAAATCAATCGAAAACTTGAGTTTTGAGTGGACATAGAACGGAGTTGCCTCCTGTGTCAGCTGATTCCCAATATATATATATATATATATATATATATATATATATATATATATATATATATATATATATATATATATATATATATATAGAGAGAGAGAGAGAGAGAGAGAGAGAGAGAGATGTACCTCAGCCGCCAGCTGAGAGAGACTCTCAGCTGTCACTTCAATATGGTCGTAAACTTACTGTAACATGATCGCAGTCAACTGCAAGATGGTCGCAGTTTTAAAAAATCATATAATTTTAGTATAATTAGGACTGCAACTATGATTGCAGTTCTCAGAAAAAGATTGCGATCTTGATCGCAGTCCTTAGAAAAGACTGCGACCATGTCAGCAGTTCTCATAAAAACACTGCGACTTAATCACAGTGCTCATATAAAACTATGACCATGGCACCAGCACTCAAAATTGTGGTTGAAATTCAGCCACGTTGCACCAGCTGAGAGAGTCTCTCTCAGCTTGCGGCTGAGGTACAGATTCCTCATATACACACATGTATGTGTGTGTGTGTGTGTGTGTGTGTGTGTGTGTGTATATATATATATATATATTTGCTTTCCCCTAAAAAATATATCTCGGTACATCATTAAGTAACAAAATGGAGAACTTCACATTATGAAGCAGCAACAAATCTGACAAGCGTTACAATCCTCAGCAAAAGTTGTATAGGTAAGAAATCAGGAGAGTTGAGGAGTCAATAAGCAAACATGAAAATTAAAAATATCCTCAAACTTACATATCACAAAGAAGAAGATACACAAATAGAAGTAACAACAAGAAAAGAGGGATTTCCTTGCAACCCCCTATTTCAAATCATAATTAGGAAAAAAAGACTCAGCTTCATAATTTGATTCACTACAATCACCATTTTTTTTAAACCAATCAGGTACGCCCATTGGTTAAACGCAGAAGCGCTTCTCAACGGCGAAAGAGACAAATGCCCCGCAATAATCGCCTCGAAAAATGCGGACTGCTTCAAAAATGCGGACTGCTAGTATATAAAGGATACAAACTGCTGGTATATAAAGGATCACAGTCCTAAAAAAAAATACCATATTTCTGAGTTTTTATTAAGAATGCGACCATGATCGCAGTCCTCAAAAAAATATTATATTTCCGTCTCTTTATAGGACTGTGATCATGATCACAGTCCTCACAAAAATGCCATGTTTCTGAGTTTTTATAGGGCTGTGATCATGAGCGCAATTCTCCAATGATCGTTATCCTCACAAAAATACCTTATTTTTGAGTTTTAATTAGGACCGCGATCATGATTGTTGTCCTCACAAAAACACAATTACCCAACCGATATTGGGACTGCGACAATGATCGTAATCCTCGCAAAATTTTCTAATTTTTAATTAATAAAAGGAGTGTGATCATAGTTGTAGTCCTCACAGAAGTCCGCAAAATTTCCTAATTTTTAATTAATCAAAACAATGATCATAGTTTTTATTGGGACTACGATTATGAGTCACAATCCTCATATCAGCTTCGCCATCATCAGTAGACTACCGTTTACCGACATCGAATGATGCCCAATACTTTTTAGATCTAAAAATCACATCGATCACAAACACAAACAAAACTCAACGCGAGCACAAACAAACATGATTTTCAAAAGGTCAACCCCAAGAAAATTTGATCCAGGGGCTCCGCCCCCAGAAACCCGCGAGGGGCTCTCCGCACCCCATCCAACCCCCATGATGACCTGACCACACAGGTCAATATGCGAATTACTCTGTGTTAAGGTCAAGTTGAAGAGAGAGCAACGTCGGGGGAAATGGAAAGGATAAAAGAGGAAATGAAAATATATAACGAAGTGATGGTTAGGAGGAATTAATTTATGCTGACGTGGATAAGGCTGTAGCAAACAAAAATAGAGGGGTGAGTTTTTTTCCTTAATTATGAAGGATATTAGGTGGCTGTGGCGAAATTTTCTATAAGAAAATCGGTTGAAATGTTCTGAATGAAAATTAAAAATTCAGTGGTTTGCCGAATCAAAATCGCAGACGAACCCATTTGCACTATTTTAAAAAATATATATTTTGACTGAAGGTTGTTATGGGACAATGGTATTTTTCAATGGCATAGAGAGATTATCTGAAGTATCTGATCTTCCGTCTTCAGCCTCCATTGATCGAATTAAACCCTTGAAGAGGAAGAAGAGTTTTAGGATTAGAGAGAATTTAGTAGGGGTGTAGAAAGAAAAATGTCATAAACTTTTGGGGAGGAAATGAGAGGGAAAAAATAGAGAGCATTATAGACTTTTCATAAATGAGTAAAATTGTAATTCAAAAAATTATTTTAGGAGTGGATGTTGACAGTAAAGATGGTGGGTGTGAGTAAAATTTCCTCAATCGTAAACATCAAAGCTTAAAGAGATTATGTTGTTGTGAGCCCTGCTGATGAACAAGTCAGTCCCAAATTTCGAGGAATAGTTGGCAAATTTCTCAGAGCTTTTTTAAGTGTTTACCACTCTCTCTTAAAAAAAAAAAAAATCAGATTATACCCCTTAATGTCTTTGTTTTGGGGTTTAGGGTTTTCTGGGGGGACACTTGCAAGAGCACCTAAATCGCCGTTGAAGATGACGAGATTCCCTCTTTTTGGTAGCAGTTTGAGTATGAGCACATCCACCTATTCCGTCGTTGGTGTGGCATAGTTGATCACCAATCTCTTTCATGCCCCCCCCCCCCCCCCCCCCCAACACACACACACACACACACACACAAGTTGCTTTCATCGCCTGCAACAACTCCTTCCGGCCATAATGAATCAGATGTTGAGAAGGCTGTCGTCGATTCACGCATTCCTCAGGACAGTGATGAAGTGGGAGTCCTCCCCCTGCCATGGATTCATGTCAGGCATCACTGTCATTCCCAAAAAATGTCGTGGCACCGCAAGACGACAACATATGATTGTCGCGCGTTGATTTCTCGAAGAATTGACAACCGCCAACCTCGCGTGCTCCCCAAGTGATTCCTAAGTCTCTTCCACCTCTGGGAAGCCCAAAAGGATCATGGCCCTCGTGGCTCATTTTTAAATCTGAAAATTAATTCAGGCAGCCAAGGATTCAGGCCAACTGGCTCATTGGCAATGAATCAGGCCCAAGTTGTTGTTGAGCTCATCGTACAATTGTAACCCGACTTGGCCCATGTTCCTGCTAGTAAAAAATTAGGGACTAGGAGAGAGGACTCTCCAACTGAGTCCGCCGCCGCCGCCGCTGTCCATCGCAGTGCCTTCGAGAAGGTGAAAGTTGCTGTTGCCAAGGCTAACGTTGCAACCACCACTACTCCCATACCCACTAAGACAGCGTTGCTTGATGTGTTGATGCAAAGCCTCATGACACTTCATATGTGGATAAGCGAAAGGGAAAAGAGTCGTTTTCCATCTGTTTGTGCGTCTCCAAGAAATCCTCTAAGTAATCCGAGTATGTTGCCAAGACAACTGCAACTTCGAATTTCAGCTCCACTTTAGATTCAAATCATTTACTTATCGCTCTACTCGATGGCTCTTTAGCCTTTGAAAAAATTGAAAAGCGGTTCAGACCATCAATTGATGGTGATTAATCACCTCTCAATTTCTCTTTTGTTTGTATATTTTTTTTTCTTTCTTTGTTTGACTATGAAAAAAGAATGTAACGAGGCTTCAATGTTATTCATAACGAAATTGCGTGCCTAATAAGTTACTATTAACTGCGAACAATAAACTAAATGCTTTTTTCGAGAATTTAAGAAGAGACAACTTCCGGAGTGCACCCCTCCTGCTCAAATAGGAATACTAAAGTCCTTCATGGTGAAAGAAGAGCTGGAGTCTCGGGTACAGTGAACTAACATGCCCCCAATTTTGCCATCAAGGTGCCCTGTACTCACCAAAACCTAGGCTACCTGGGTATATAAAAGTAAAATGTCACAAAAAAAAAAAAAGGGGAAAAATGAGAAGTACAAGCAGTTTTTTAATTTGGTCGGTGTAAATGTCTGATGAATTCTGACAAGTCACTCTTGAATTCCAACTGTTGCTGAGAACTGAGTTGGAAAAAAGAAAGAACACGATCAAGTACACAATCAAAAACACCAAAATTTTCCGTGAAAAATCTAAATCAAGAAAAGCTACGAACCGGCACACAAATCCACTATATTATCAGAGAGATTACAGGAGAAGAAGAGAGAACCTTATAGTCAATTTGTATTTACAATGGCATATGCACACATATCACCCTAATGACGACACATTTTCTTTTATAGAGAGAATTAAGATTACAAGTTATAAAATTATTGAACTGTCCTTGACGTGCTTCCCAAGTTTCATGGGCTACGAAGCTTTTAAACTGGACCGCTTTTCCGCTATGCATCTCCAAGATGCTACTCTGCACTATTGGTTCAGAGTGCTTCTACGCTTAGAGATTTTGGAGTGCTCCTTCGGAGTGATACCAAACTGCTACTCCGGAGCGAGACTCTGACCTTACCCTCAACCTGAAACTTGAACTCGCCTAACCTCTTTACCAGGAGTGCTTTGCCCTCCCTCCGGGATCTGTAAGAAGAACTTCCCACAGTAATTTTGTTTTGGAGGCTTTCTCCCTCTTCCAATCCCCATGGCGATCTGATTGCGCCGGTCGATCCGCGTAATAGATCTGCGTAGGATGACAAATTATCAAGATAATATTAGGCCCCACAATTTAACAATCTCTGACTTGGAAACAGATTATTGACACAACAATGACATTCCATCTCCCTCTCGTACTCCACCAACTATCAACTCGTAATGAATTTGATGCGACTCAACTCCGGATCCTCAATCTTGAAGATCTACAAAAGTTGAATAGGTTTTCAGATTCTCCATTGTGATCATCTTGGTCAACATCTGAAGGATTCTGACTTCTGTGTATCTTCTTCAGTGACAGCACACCATTCTTCAAAACTATGCGAATGAAATGGTACGCAAATCACTGTGTTTGATTTTATTATGATAGACTGAATTATTGGTAAGATCTATAACACTCTGGTTATCACTCTGCAGTGAAGGGCTCACTTGCTCCTTACCAAACTCTTATATAAAATCATAAAGCCATATCAACTCCTTGCAAGCTTGTGTCATTGTAACATATTCATCATCTGTCGTAGACAAGGTAACTATCTTTTGCGGCCTCGACGCCCAGCTTACTGCTCATTGCTCAATGTGAAGACATAACCAGTGCTACTCTTCTGACTATCTACATCATTCGCAAAGTTAGAATCAACATATCTGTACAAATGAACGTCTGTGCTTTCATAGTACAAAGTCATATCTGAACTTCTTTTCAAGTATCTCAAGATTCACTTAACTGCTCTCCACTGGTCCTGGATTGCTCATGTACTTGCTGACAATTCCGACTACTTGAGCAATATCTGGTCTCGTACAGACTATAGCATACATCAGGCTGCCCACAGCTGATACATACATCATCTTCGACATGAGAGTCTTCTCATCTTTAGTCTTCAGTTCTTGTGCCTTCGAGAACCTAAATTGACCTCCCAGAAGGATGTTTACTGGTTTAGCATCCACCATGTTAAGCCTCCTCAACACCTTCAAAGTATTCTGCTTGTGATAACTTCAATAGTCTTCTTTCTCTCTCTTCTTATCCTCATTCCAAGTATCTTTTTCTTGTAACCTAAGTCCTTCATTGAGAATTTTCTTTCCAACTGAGCTTTCAGATTCACAATCTTCTTCATGCTTGAACCAACAATAAACATGTCATTTATTTACAAAAGTAGTATGATGTAGGAATTCTCAAAATACTTGAAATAGTAATAATGACCAGCTTGCAATCTTATGTATCTACTACTAACCATAAATATATTGAACTTCAAATACCACTGTCTAGGAGATTGTTTCAAGCCATAAAATTTTTTTCTGAGCTTGCAAACTAAATGCTCCTTATCCAACATGATATATCTCTGTGGTTGCATCATATAAATATCCTCCTTCAAATCATCATGGAGAAAAATAATTTTAGCACCCAACTGCTCTAAATGTAAATCATCTATTGCCACAATGCTTAAAACAGATCTAATAGCGGTTAACTTCACAACAGAAGAGAAAATATCGGTAAAATTAATATCTTCCTGCTGTTGAAATTCCTTCACAACCAATCTTGCCTTGTACCTCTTGGTGTTATCATTATCATCCTTCAACCGATAAACCCATTTGTTATGCAGGGCTTTCTTATTTCAGATAGCACAACCAAATTCCTTGTTTGGTTCTTCATGAAAGATTCTATCTCATCATTCATAATAAGCTCTCAATTGTCCTTGGCTTTCACCAGTAAGCCTTTCTCATAACACTTGGGTTCACCACTGTCGGCCAACAATAGATAGTGCAAAGAAAGAGAGTATTCTCTCAGGAGCTTTGGTCGGCTTGGTCGATCGCCTCATCTCAAGAGTTTTGGTCGGCTTAGGGGGGTTTCTCATTCTCCTCTGGAATGCTCTGAATCTTCTCTACAGGAACATTATCAAGTTCAACGAATTCTAAATCTATGGCTGCTTTGCTACTCCAGAGTACTCTTCGTCAGCAAATCCTTGTACACTATCCTCTCATTGAATACCACATCTTTATGCCTAAGGATCTTTTGGTTCTTCGGATCCCAAAACTGATATCCATACTCACTTGTTTCGTACCCAATGAAAATGCACATCTTGGATTTCGGATCCAACTTGCTTCTACGATCTAATTCAACATGCACATAAGAGAAACCACTAAATGTACGCAAATAATTCAGGTTTACCTCTTTTCCTGTTCATGCTTTCTCTGGAATCCTACAATTCAGATACATTAAAGGTCTTCTGTTGATCAGAAACACTGCCGTGTTGACTACATCTTCTCAAAACTGCTTTGACAATTCTGCGTGTATTCGCATGCTCCTAGTACACTCTAGAATGGTCATGTTCATCCACTCAGCCACCCCATTCTGATGAGACTTTTTTTAACTATTTTCACTTTTTTGATTCCCTGATTAGCACAGAACTTCTTGAATTTGCCATTGCAATATTCATTCTCATTGTCTGACTTCAAGCACTTAAACTTCAAACTTGTCGAATTTTCAACTTGGTCCAACCACTTCTTGAACACATCAAACATATCTGATTTTTTGCTTCAAGAAGTAAATTCAGACCTTTCTACCTGCATCATGAATAAAGATCACAAAACATAATGAACCACCAAGAGAAGGAACAAAAGCCTTACCGTATACATCAGTATGAATCAAACTCCAACTTTTCTACCTTCAGGGACTTCTTTACCTTCGAGAAACTGACTTTCCTCTACTTTTCATCGATACAGCCTTCATAAAAATCTAAATCGATAGACTTCAACCCTAGCAGCTTGCCTTCGGAGAGCATAGCCTCCATGCCTTTCTCGCTTATATGCCCAAGTTGGTGATGCCATGTACCGGCTTCCACTTCCGATGATGCAATTGAAATTGAAGTTGTAGGGCCCGACGTCATGTAGATGGTACCTTATTTTTGGCCATGTGTCATGATTATGGCACCCTTTATGATCTTACACAAATCACAGTCGAAGGTAGTTTTCATCCCGACATCTGCAAGCTGACCAAAAGAGATCAGATTCCTCTTCAGCTTCGATATGTGTCAGACGTCCTTCAATTTCAATGCCGAGCCATTTGAGTGTTCCATCGCCCTTATTAACAATGTTGTACGATTCATCATCTCCCAATTACACCTTTTCAAGATCTCTTTTCATATAATTTTGAAAGATTTCGTGACGGGAAGTGGCATGAGGAGGCACCTGAATCAATAGCCCATGATTCACTAGAACCGATCAAGAAGAAAATCAGGGCATCAGATTCATCACTGTCTGTGATATTACTGAATCCTTCTCTTTGCCTTTGCCATCTCCATCCTTATTCTACTTGTAGTCCCTTTGAAAATGCCCCTTCTCATCGGGCTGCCAACACCCGACCCCACTTGGCTTGGATTTGCTTCTCCCAAATCTAAACTTGAATTTGTTGTTCTTTTTCTTTTCTCTACTCATCGACCTTTCTTTCCTTTCGACACTCAGGGCACGAACACCCCTTAATGTCTCACCCGCACCCGCTAACTTCCTGTGCGCCTCTTCTCCCGCGTCATTAAACTTCAAGATTCTTGTCCGATAGGAATTGCTCACTGCCATCACGAGACCATCCCAAGCCTCAGGTAGACTGGACAATTGAACTAGCACTCTTATCTCATTATCGAAATTGATCCCAACAGATCCCAACTAGCTCGTCAACATGTTGAATTTATTGAGATGCTCAGCGACACTTTCACTGTCTGCCATCTTCAGGTTGAACAACTTCTTCATCAAGAAAATCTTGTTCGATGCCGAGGGTTTCTCGTACATCTTCAATGGGGCCGACATCAAGACTTGGGTTGTCTTCTCCTTGGAGACATTAAACACAATCGTCGATATCAGGGATAATCGGATCGCCTCTAGGGCTTTCTAATGTAGGACCTCCCACTCGTCGGTCATCTCCTTTGACTTTTGGGCCTATCCACCAAGAGGAAAATATAGATTCTCTGGTACATGTAATCTTCGATCTGCATCTTCCAGAATTCAAAGTTTGTGTCGTTAAACCTTTCAGCTCTGATCTTTCCTTCGTCCGCCATCACGAACCATAACTCTAATACTAGTTGTTTTTGAGAAATGAATTAGGAAGCAGAAAAAACGCAGATCAAATACATAATCAAAGACACTAGCATTTTGCATGAAAGCTCAAATCAGGAAAAACCACAAAGCCGCACGCAAATCCACTATATTATCAGAGAGATTACAAGAGAATAAGAGAGAACCTCATAACCGCTTTGTATTTATAATGGCATACACACATCACTCTAATGACGATGCATCTCTTTTTATAGAAAAAACTAAGCTTACAAGTTATGAAATCACCAAACTACCTTTGACGTGTTTCCCAACTTTTACGGGCTATGAAGCTTCAAGACTGTACCGCTTCTATGCTATGCATCTCTGAGTGATACTCGGCATTGTCGCTTCAGAGTGCTCCTATACTTAGATGCTTCGGAGTGCTTCTCCGAAGTGATACCAAGTTGTTACTCCAGAGCGAGACTTCAACTTTGCTCTTAAGCCGAAACTCCAAACTCACCAACCTCTTTACTCGGAGTGCTTCGCCCTCGCCCCAGGATCTGCAAGAGAAACTTCTCAAAGTAATTTTGTTTTAGGGGCTCCCCTCCAAACTCTCGGGAGGGGGCTCCCTATCCCGTTCCAACCCCTACGGCGACCTGACCGTGCAGATTGATCTGCGTAATGACTCTGCGTAGAGCGACAAATCATCAAAGGCAATAATTAAGCTCACAACTTAATCCCAACCTCATACATCAACCGACCAAATGAGATGACCCAATGGCTCTGTTTTCTCATTGTGATGCAATGCATGAAGTAGTTTTTTAGCTACAAGAAGTTGTCTAATAGCTACAAGGTGATAAGATGATCCTTGCAGCAAATAGCTTTGGAACCTTAATTATAATTTATGTTTCTATGATTTGAGGATATCCTTATCTTGATATCTGATCCGAATTTGTCAACGTATTGACATAAGTAATTTATAGTGATCTTTATGACTCTCATACTATTTTCTCCTTGGTGTATTTCACATTGCCGCCTAAGCTTTTGAGTTGAAAATTGAGTTGGCTATAAATACTAGCACATTGCATCAGCTATGCACGTGCCTACACAAATGCATATTAGGAGGAAGGGGTCGAGTGGGAGCTGGTAGGAGGGAGAAGACGGTGGTCTATTATAATATGTATGTATGTGTGTGTGTGTGTCTGTGTGTGTGTGCGCGCGTGCGTGTACACACACACACATATACACATATGCAGACACACACACACACACACACACACACACACACACACACAGGAGAAAGGGATCGGGCGGGAGCGGGTAAGAGAGAAAGATGGAGAATTGAATCTCATTTCCATGAACTATGTATGAATATGCCAAATAACAAATATTAGCATGTATTGTCTAATTATGATGTTGTGTACAAAGGACTTGTAAGTGCAATAAATATCAATATCAATAAAGTTATCAACTTGTCGATGTGGTGGTTACATACATACATTTCGGAATATGCATACAACAAACCCACACAAAAGCTCGAATATGTAACTGTACGAGTAAAGATAATTAAGAGTTAATTAAAAGAAAAATTATGGCAGTTGAGGCATCTAAATAATAATTGAAAAGTCTATGGGAATAGAAAAGAAAAGCTTGCATTGTAGGGTTGAAAATTTACAGTAATTCATTTAATAACTATGTATATCACTCCTAAAAGTTATTGAAAAATGAAAATTTTCACTTAACAATCTCAGCATGGTTTATTCACTGAGCTGTCGAGCTCGCTCCTTTTTATTTCTAAATATTTCAGGGTTGGATAAAGGTAAGGGAAAGGCCTAGATGTTAGAGAGCTCGGTGTTGGGTGAATGATGTTTTGTGGTTTTCTGGCACTATTCTACTTGATTTATGTTCTTCGTTACTTTTGGAAACCCTACTTATTATGTACAAATGTATGGAAATTGATATATGTATCTAGTGCTTAGTATCATAGTTAGTAATCTGAAATTTTTGTCTATATGATGAAGATGTATTCTTTTGGGACAAGGATTGGTTGTTTATTTTGACAATGATGGGTATAGAACTTGATGTGATGGTGTTACGTTATATGGAATCATGTTTGAGATGGAAATAAATGATGCAGAATTATAAGATGAGATTGTGGATTCTGGTCATATTTATGTATACTTGAAGATAAATAAGCAGTGTGGGCTGAAATTGTTATTTGGTATAAGTAGGTTGTTGTGAGCGGAAATTGTTATATTGTATTATGACAGAGCCAAATTTTAGGGGAGGTGCTGTTGAAATTTTTCAGAATAATAAAAATATTATGGTTAAATTGGGAGTTATTAGACTAATCCTATATATGGAATCCGGGACATGCTACACCATCTCGTCCCGATCTTGATCACAAAGGCATAAACCTCTCATCAGTTTCACACAATCATGACCAAATTCTTGGTGTTTGATCCACCATGAGTTTGAGGGGGGGTGTTATCAGATGTGGTTCATTATATTTGGACTTCCTGTGAGGCATATGATTCATTGTATTTAGACTTCCTATGCGGAATGTGGTTCATTATAACTGGACTTTCTGTATATAAGCATGTGGTGTTGGGAAACAAAAAATTTTGAGTGAATCTTTGAGCTGAATTGAGGCATGATCTGTTGATAGAATTACACTGAGAATGGTTGAAGTGTGATCTCCTTCCATTAGGGATGAATATGGTATATTCACATGTTCAATTCCGTTTCTAAATGAATGAGATATTCAAGTCAGAAGTTAGCCTAATTCAATAGCTAAAGGGGACTAAAAGAAGTTAAAATAATTTACTCTCACATTTGATATGGTGTGAAAAGTTGAGGGGATTAAATATGAAAAGATAAGAATAAAGGGTGTTCCCTTTAGGTACTTGGAGTTTTCATGTGCGTTTGGGGGAAAACCATAACCACACGCGTGCGCTGCTGCTGCTGCCGTCGCCAAAGCTGGAGCCGGGTCCCGGGTCTCGGTCTGGGTGCGGGCGCTGGTCCGTTTGATGAAGCCGCACCCGATTCTTTTTGAATCAGGTGCGAATACAGGTTATTGGATACAAATCTGCCTGCTGCAGGTGTGGGCAACTATTAGTTCTCAACCCGACCAGGGAGCACGGTTGGAACGGTTTAGACAGGAACAATTACAACAATTCAGATAGAAAAGTTGTGACGATTCTCAAAACTGTCACAATTGCTCCCTCCAATGGGTTCCCAGGAGCGCTATAAATATTGCTCCTCTGGGTCTTTTCTAAACACACAGAACGAAGAGTTCTTTACACTGAAGAAGAGAAACAAAAGTTCAGAATTTATTGTCTGAATTCATGCCTTCTTAAGATATATATTCTTCTCTCTCCCTCCCTTCTCTTACAGTGAATATTCCTCTATATTAAGGCAAATTTTCTCTCTAAAATTTGTCTTCTTCCAATTTTTGAAATTTCAATTTGTGAAGGTACTGATTAATTAAGGAATATTATATTGAACGAAAAACCTCCCACTTGATATTTACCGACATGGCCAATTAGATCGGTGACATTGACTAGTTGCAAAACTAACATTCTAAAGACAACTAACATATATTGAAGTTACTAACTTTTACTCTGGTTAAATGCAGAAAATGTCTGAAGCTAATCAAGATAGTTCCAGTAAGGCACCAAACATACTAATTCAGACAGTGGTGTCTGCTCCACTTCCTAACTCGAGAAAATTTGATGGCATATAATTCAAGAGGTGGCAACAAACGATGGTCTTCTATTGACCACTCTGTATCTGGCCAAATTCCTACAAGAAGATTTACCCGAGCCTAGAACTGACAGGGATTCCGTCCTTGCAGTTGATGCATGAACATAAGGTTACTTTTTTTTGCTGAAATTATATTTTAAATAGACTAGATAACTCTCTCTACAGTATCTACAGCCCTATCTCAACGGCAAAAAAGTTATGGGCATGCCTCGATAAAAAGTACAAGACTGAAGATGCTGGTACTAAGAAGTTTGTCGTTGGATGATTTCTGGAGTACAAGATGGTGGATAGTAAGACTGTGATCAGTCAAGTGTAAGAGTTTAAACTTGTCTTGCATGAAATAGAGGCTGAAGGTATAATATTATCTGAAATTTTTCAGGTTGCTACTATCCTGGAGAAACTCTCACCTAGTGGAGAGATTTCAATAACTATCTAAAACACAAATGCAAGAAGCTGAAGTTAGAAGATCTCATTGTGAAGCTTAGAATTAAGGAAGACAACCAAAATCCGAGAAGAGGAGTATCAAGAACTCCTATGAAGCAAAATCCAATGTGATCGAAGGTACACAAATTAGAAATACCTGATATTTATGTAAACATAATTATAGAATCTAGAAATACTGTGTTCTTTGAAGATATCTTTCCGTACATACGAAAAGAAGAAAAAACTTCTGGGAAAAGAGCACATAAAATATCATTCAGTGACGAAGAACCCAATGAACCAATAGTTAATACGGAAGTTGAACTAAGAAGAAGTTAAAGATCAAGAATCTCAAAATCCTTCGGTCCAGAGTTCAAGCATATGCACTTGAAAGCAAACCTCAAATATTTAAAGAGGCTATGTCTACTCCAGAAACACAAATGTGAAAAGAAATTATAAATAGTGAAATAGAATCCATCTTAAGCAATCATAGTTGAGAATTGACAAATCTACTTCCAGGAAGTAAACCAAGTAGGAGTAAGTGAATTTTTAAAAAAAATTAAGACCTGATTGATCTATCGATATATACAAAATTAGGTTATTAGCCAAGGGTTATCGACAAAAAGCAAGACCTGACTACCTCAATACTTATTCGCTACTAACAAGAATAACATCAATTTGGATGTTAATTGCGATTGCAGTATTACACAACTTAAATATCCATCAAATGAATGTTAAGATTGCATTCTTAAATGGCGCATTAAATGAAAAAAATATATGTGGAATAACCTGAAGGATTTATAGTCAATGGCCAAGAACACAAAGTGTGTAAATTGGTCAAATCCTTATACAGTTTAAAACAGGCTCCAAAACAATGGCTCGAGAAATTAATAGTATCATGATCAAAGATAGATTCACCATCAATGAATGTGATAAGTGTGTTTACATAAAGATAGTTGAAAATACATATATCATTATTTGTCTTTATTTAGATGACATGTTAATACTTGGGACTAATATTAAAGTTATTAAGTCTACAAAATGTATGCCCTACAATAATTTTAACATAAAGGATCTGAAGGTTGTTGATGTAATTTTAGGAAGTAGAATCACAATAACACCAGATGAAATCAGTCTATTTCAATCTAATTACGTGGATAAGATGATAGAAAGATTCAAGAAACATATGATAAAAGAGAATACGAATTTTTTTCTCCCACATATTCATCTTCGCAAGAATGCAGGAACTGAAACACGATAGTTAGAGTATTCTCAAATTATCGAAAATCTAATGTATTTAATGAATTTTATTAGACCTGATATTGCTTCTGCTGTAAACAAATTAAGCAGATACACTAGTAACCCTAGTGTGATCATCGGACTGCTCTACTACGAGTACTAGGCTACATATCTAATACCAAAGAATATGCATTGAGATATTAAAAGTATTCACCTGTACTTAAAGAGTACAACGATGCAAATTAGATTGCAAATTCTGAGAAATCGAAGTCAACCAGCAGATACATATTTACATTTGGAAGCACAACAGTATCTTAAAAATCTTTCAAATAAACATGCGTTACCCATTATATAATGGAATCAGAATTTATAGTCTTAGATAAGGCTGGAGAAGAAGCAGAATGACTTCGACAATTTTTGAAAGATATACCACTGTGGCCTAAGCCAGTGCCCGCCATATGTATTCAATGCGATAATCAATCAGCGATATCTAGGGCACAAATATAACAGTAAGTTTAGACACATTCATCATTGGCATAACACCATTAAGCAGTTGCTCTCAATTAGAATTATCTTTATTGACTTTGTATCATTAAAAGATAATCTAGCAGATCTGTTTACTAAAAGTTAAGTGAAGACCATATAAACTGTGCATCGAGGGGAATGGAGTTAAAAGTCTAATCTTATCGAGTCAGCTTAATGAAAATCTAAGTTAGTGGCTGGAGATCCCACAGACTAAGTTTAAGAGGAAAAACTAGTTATGATTGACTCTGCGAGTAATTATTTAGGAGCGTGACTCCAACCCATTCCTTTGGTGCACCTAAGTGCTTTCTACAAGTTGATTTAGGAAAAGCTAAACGCTTTTAATGGTGTGTATATCTTGTTCTCAAAATAAGTAGGGTAGAGTAGACTACTCTTAATAGGACGATCACCTATGTGAGTATAGATCTAGGTCGACTCTTTGGGAATCTCTAAGAAGGCTGTGATTCTCTAAAGATGTTCTATGAAACTAAAAAATATCTAAGGCCAAAATAAACACAACTGAACCAAAATTGATTTTGAAAAGTTACTATGTGAAACCTGTTGACTTGCTTACACAAACAGCTGACAGTTCAAGACTTAATTCATAGATTTGCCAGTAAGTCTGATTAGACTTTCGCTATGGAAGGTTTAAAACCTAATTCACCTATCCTGATGCAGTTTCTTTCCTAAAGTATCTTTCACTACAAAATCAGTCTCATTATGTGTTAATTTCTTGAATCTCTATTCATTGTGAGGAATTGTTGGGAGACAAAAAATTTTAAGTGAATCTTTGAGCTGAATTAAAGCGTGGTCCATTGATAGAATCACACAGATAAATTTGAAGTGCGATCTCCTTCCATTAGGGATGAACGTGGTATATTCATATGTTCAATTCCGTTTCTAAATGAATGAGATATTCAATGGGAAGTTAGCTTAGTTCAATAGCTAAAAGGGACTAAAAGAAGCTAAAATAATTAGTCACACATTATACATAGTGTGAAAAGTTGAGAGGTTTAAATATAAAAAGATGGGAACAAAGGGTGTGCCCTTTGGGTACTTCGAGTTTTTGCCCGCGTTTGGAGGAAATCATGCTCACAGCGCGCATGCCACCGCCAGAGCCCGGGCCTGGGTTTGGGCCCAGGTGCGAGTCCGTTTGACTAAGCCGCACCCGATTCTTTTTGAATCGGGTGTGGATACGAGTTATTGGATATGGATCCGCCCGCTGTGGGTTATTGGGTATGGGAAATTACCAGTTCTCAACCCGACCTGGGTGCGCGTTGGAATGGTTCAGACAGAACAGTTGTGACGGTTCACAGTTACCGTCACTACTCCCTCCAAGGGGTTCCTAGAAGCGCTATAAATAGCGCTCCTCTCGGTCTTTTCTAAACACCCAGAATGAAAAGTTCATCTCTACACTGAAGAAGAGAACAAAAGTTCAGAAATATTATCTGAATCTGTGTCTTCTTAAGACATATATTTTTCTCTCTCCCTCCTTTCTCGTGAATATTCCTTCACATTAAGGCAAATATTCTCTCTGAAATTTGTCTTCATCCAAATTTTAAAATTCCAATTTGTGAAGGCACTGATTAATTAAGAAACATTCTACTGAACGGAAAACTTCCCACCTGATATTTACCGACCTGGCCAATTAGATTGGTGACATTGATTAGTTATGAGAACTAACATATAGTTCATTGTATCTATACGTGCATAGTTTTCTTCTCTCTTTTCACACTTATATATATTGACATACCCTTAGTGAAATAATATATAAAAAATTCTCTTTCTCCAAATTATTCAAGAGGAAAAAGTGGTGAATCGGAAGGACACATGCATCCGCCCGCCATATGACAACGTGCCAGGACATCCGCAGTCAGGAGGCGGCCATGAAGGCCAACCACATCAGAATACGCACCTTCACGGCGGATTTAGAAGACGAATTTTGTATAAATGATTTAGATTTTGGTAATAGATTTAGAAGATAAGTTTTGAGAGGGCACAGAAAATAGTTTTGATTAATAAATTTAGGAGGATCAAGAAAAAGTGGAGGTTAAATTTCTAACCGTAGCTATTAACTTTTAACATTTGAAATTCTCGATTTAAGCAAGGACCGGGCAGCTTATTGTTCCAGGGCCAGTTTGGTTTTACTTTTCTTTCATTTCTTTATTTCTGTATTTTCAATTTTTTTTTTTTTTTGGCATCTTAATGCCTGCAAACCTTTTATGGTTCCTTCCAGCAAGGTAGATGGTTTATATACTATATTTCTCGTGTTTCATTAACAACTTTTTAATAGAACGCGAACATGAGGGTTTTTGTTTCCTGCCCACTGTAAATTTCTAAAAGATACAAAACAAAACAAAACATAAATAGAAACCAAAACAAAACCAGTAGAGGGTTATATTCTTATCGATAATTTCGGTGGGTTTCAGTGAAATTTATCCTAGAAGAAAAGAACAAAGCAAAAGCCAACATCACACTGAAACCATCTCTGTTTAGCTGAAAAAGTTGACTTGGCTAGTAGCTACCCATTCAACTAAGGAATAATTAAATTTATGCTTCCATTTGATAATATTATACACACTAATTAAGCAAGGGGAATAATTGAGTGGGTTGAAGCTTGAATTGTGCTGAGTGATTAAGCCTGCAGCCGGCCATAAAGAGAAGAAAGAAACAAAAGTGTTCAAGTCAGCTAGGGTTGGCCATCAACTCCCCTTCCCTTTCTCTCTCTCTCTCATACAAAAAACGCCAACTACATTACAAACTCAGTTTGCAGGCTGAGTAGACTAATTGAGGGCACACGTGTCCACCGTCGGCGCCGCTCGTGTCCTAGGGTTAGGTCAAGCATCCAAGACCGCCGTACATGCGTGAGCCACACTCTCACCATCAGTGTTTCCTTGCCCCCCTACACAAAGGTTTCAGAATTTCTTGCGGTGTGACTTGATCTGCATTTGTCATGTAACAGCTCACCTATAATGATTCTTTGGACTGTGGATCACACATGAAACTTCTTAGCCTAGGAAATTTAGATGAACATAGAAGGCCAATCAACTGCCAACTAATAATCGTTGATTAACTTATGATTCTTTTGCTTGTGGTTTACATGAAAGTTCTTAACCTTGAAATTTAATTAGATGAACATAAAACTAGCATTAAGGTTCTGACTCAGTAGTAAGAATATATGGGTGGATATTAGAGGAGGTATGAGCTTTAAGACCGACCTACAGTTTATAATCGAAAAACTTCAAAGCAAATCTTCTTTAGGCTTGTTTTGGTATCACAAAGCTTGCGCACAAGAATAATAATATATAAGAATGTGAATACTTTCAGAAATATTAAGAATGCAGATACTTTCACTTAGAATTGATTAAAACACAATTCAAAATTTGATACATATCATCGGATGTGATCTACTATCCGATTGATGCTAATTTTCTCGAGAAAGGGGTCCAATGACAGCTGGAAACAAAATTTTGCAGTCTCTTAGAGCTAAAGCAACAAAAATAGCAGTCTAATGCTGAACTTGGACTAAGGTAGCTAAAGCAACATCTGGACATTTTCTATGATTTCGCAAGAATGAGGATGTGAGTGGCTTGCAGCGAGGCCGGAGAACTTTGGTACATTTGAATTAGTTGTGTGTGTGTGTCACTCTTTGTCTCCCTTTTTGCACTACAAAACATGGAGAGTAGTTTTCTGTGGGGGACATTGTGCACCACACTGCTCCCCCAATAATCAATGAAGCAGATGAGAAGAGTTTAGTCTGTGGATGTAGTGTGTTACACTAGAACAACTATTTTCTCTGGCTTTGGACGGCAATGAATCAAATATTTCCAATGTTATGGGCAACAAGAAGCTCGGTGACCCGGTTGGAGTGCAAGTGATTTGTTGATTATAAAAATCGAATATAGTAACTAATGTTATAAATGTATTGTTTGCCCCATTACTAGCATAGTAAAAGTTACTGTATGATGACGTAAGCGATGACACAAGTATGCAAATAGTGACTGCATAATATCTCAAAGTTTTTCTATAAATAGGCCATTACTAATTCATTTCAATATAAACTTCAGAAATCAATAAGAATTTCTACTTCTACTCTCTCTAGAATCTCTGTCTCAATGTTATACTTTCTCCAGTTTACAATACGTTATCAGCACGAGCGCTCTAGTTCTGTCAGCAGCTTCTACCTCCATCAGCTCAGGAAAAAAGTTTTATCACAAGTCTCTACCTCCATTAAGTTAAGGTAAAAATCTTGTCACGAGCCTCTGCTTTCATTAGTTCAAGGAAAAATCCTATTACATGTCTCAACCTCTACCTCTACTATCTCATGATAAAAATGGCAAGTATTCTACTTATAATACTCGTATAACACCACTACTACAAATAAAAGGAGATACTGCCACCTATTTATAGTAATGTGATGTGATTACGAAAAGCTAAATTATTATACTAATTATATTCATATAACACCACTACTATATATGAAAGAAGACTCTGCCACTTATTTATAGTAAAGTGATGTGATTATGACAAGTTAATAATATTTCTTGTTATTATTTTTACTAACCACTCAATTGATGCTTGCGTGGAATAAATTACAAGCTACCAATATTATATATTTTATTGCTTTGCTATTTATATCTGTGTAAACACCTACAGAAATATTTACATAGTAGCATAGTGTGCAATATTTATTTCAATATTTATTCCTTCATTAATTATATCTGCAAAATACACATTAAGTAGAGTGGCGTGCCTATATTATAGCTCATATATATATAGTACAATACATTTATTTTACCATCTTCTTATTATAATATTTAATTGTATTAAATTCAAATTGATTTTCTCTATCCTCCAACGGCTATATAACGGTTATAAACGGCTAGTTTTTACTATATAAATTTGTAATATCCCCTAACTGATATACTGTATTTCTAATTTTATTAATTTTATTTAGATTTACTTATTATTATTGATTAATTTATTTTAACAGTTTAAGCAAACAGCCAATGAATCTTTTTGGAAGTACTTTGAACGCTTTAAGGACCTCCTTGCCCAATGCCCTCACCATGGGATAGAGAAATGGCGACTTTGCCAAGCTCTTTATGATGGATTAGATTATCAAACAAAAACCTTATTAGAATCCATGTGCCAAGGGGGATTTTTGAAAAGAACGAAGACGAAGGATGGTTATTATATGAAAAATTGGCTGATAATACCATTCAATGGGAATCAACTCCAGAAAAATTTAGGACTAACGACCCTAGCTCTTCTAAAGCAGGTGTCCATTCCATTGAGGCTAACATAGCTACCGAAGCTAAACTAGCTGCTGTGATGTGAAGAGTAGAAGCTCTTAAAACTAAATAACCAGTCTCAGTGAACCAAGTCAACCGAACACCTTCGGTGGGCTGTACTTATTGTCAAGACATGAACCATGTGTTCGAAGAATGTCCTGTCTTTATAGCTCATCAAATTTTACCCAAGCATATGAGTGCGGCCTTCACAAGGCCCGCTAACAATCCATATTCGTCCGCCTATAATCCCGTTGGAGAAATCACTCAAATTTCTCATGGGGCCCAAACAATAATGATCACATAAGGCCCAAATTCTCCAACAATTTTCAACAATCTGCTTATCAATTATCCCAACCAAAATCCTCCACCTTCTTTCCAAAATTCACATATGGAAACAAAACTCTCCAATATGGAAAGAAAGGTGGACTCTCTTGTTAAGAGCCAAGACACACTAGCTCAAGTCTTGACTAGGATAGAGATGCAACTAAATCAATAAGAAAGACAAAAGGGAACTCTACTAAGTCAATCATTGCCAAACCCTAGGAATCCTAGGAAAGCCAATGAGTCTCAAGACCCAAACCAATGTAACTTGGTTCATACATTGAGATTAGGGAAACAAGTTGATAATCAAGTATCTATGCCATAGGACCCAGCTCAGTTGTCCATTCCATCTAGTTCTACTCTATCTCCACAAAACTTCAAAGAAACTGAAGTTGATAAGTCAGCAAAACAAGTGCACCAACCTATAGCCCCATTTCCAAATAGGCTTAGGAGTAATAATAATGCACATATGGAGAAACTACTCGAGGTGTTTAATCAAGTTAGGCTTAATATACCACTTCTTGATGCAATCCAACAGGTCCCTAGTTATGTCAAATTCCTTAAGGACATGTGGACCAAGAAAAGAAAGACAAATGTGCCTAAGAAGGTTTTTCTAGCCACTAACATTAGTGAGCTATTGTCCAACCAGATCCCAGTCAAGTACAAAGACCCTAGTTACCCTACCATTTCTTGCACAATAGGTCAAGCTGAAATTAGTCAAGCACTCCTCGATTTAGGAGCAAGCATTAATTTGCTTTCCTTCTCCGTATATCAGCAACTTGGCTTAGGTGAACTCAACCTAACTCAAGTTACGATCCAATTAGCTGATTGATCAATTAAAGTTCCAAAGAGAGAGATCAATGATGTCCTTATACGGGTAGGAGAATTCATTTACCCAGTCGATTTCATTGTTTTAGAGACACAACCTGTGTCTAATCCTAAGTCCCAAACTCCAGTCATCTTAGGACACCCGTTCCTAGAAACCGCTAACGCAATCATAAATTGTAGAAACGAATCCATGTGATTGACTTTTGGAGATATGACCAAGGAAGTTAATGTTTTCAACTTAAGTAAACACCCCTACGACATAAATGACCAACCCTTTGAGGTCAACTTCATTGAGAATATGACTAGTGAGCACAAAGAGGAGATCACACTAGAATCAAAAGATGAGGAAGACTTAGAATCTAGTGATCTCAACCTTGATGACATGGAGTGGGCAGCAAGTCCAAGTTCTATAGAGATGGAGAATTTAAGCTTAACACCTCCACCCATCAAGCCACCTCCTTCCTTAGAGTTAAAGACCTTACCTAAACATCTTAAGTACGCCTACCTTGGTGAACAAGAGATGTTACCAGTCATAGTTGCCTCCAATTTGACTAATAGGTAAGAGAAAGACCTACTGGCAACCCTTAAGAGATGTAG
The DNA here is from genome assembly GCA_038442645.1 of Agave tequilana. Classification (NCBI taxonomy): domain Eukaryota; kingdom Viridiplantae; phylum Streptophyta; class Magnoliopsida; order Asparagales; family Asparagaceae; genus Agave; species Agave tequilana. Next base: position 41,540 of record JAVJIF010006208.1, read on the forward strand.
GGAAGCCATTGGTTGGACTATAGCCGATATCAAGGGACTAAGCCCTAAAATAGTCCAGCATAGAATCTATCTAAATGAAGAGGTTAAACCGAAGAGGGACCCACAACATAGGCTAAACCCGCTCATGCAAGAGGCTGTACAAGACGAAATAATGAAACTGTTAGATAATGGGATCATTTATCCCATTTCCGATAGCGAATGGGTCAGCCCAGTTCTCGTGGTCCCTAAGAAGTCCAGTTTCACTGTGGTGGAAAACGACAAGCAAAAGTTAGTGCAAACACGACTACCTACCAAGGTTTGAGTATGCATAGACTATCGCAAGTTGAACGCCGCTACTAGAAAAGACCATTTCTCTCTTCCATTTATCGACCAAATGCTGGAACGATTAGCGGGCCATGAGTATTACTGCTTCTTGGACGGTTACTCAGGGTATAACCAAATCCCAATAGCCCCGGAGGACCAAGAAAAGACAATGTTCATGTGTCCATTTGGGACATTTGCCTATCCCCAAATGCCTTTCGGCCTATGCAATGCCTCAGCCACTTTCCAACGTTGCATGTTAAGCCTTTTCTCTGACATGGTCGAGCGCTTCTTGGAGATCTTCTGTAACGCCCCGATCCCAAGGATACGGAGACGTTATGGCGACGTACATACGTAGAGTGAAAACACCCTCGCACGTACGTTAAGCCTCAGTACAGGAAATATCCTCTAAATATACAAGAGTTCCAGCAGGAAATAAGTATAAGAATACCTGCAGAAAAGATCAGTGAGCATGATAGATTAAAAAACAGGGACAAATAAGCAAATAAGACAAAAGAATCAAGATACCTATGAATCGTATAGGTGACAAGTCCCCTATGTGAATCCAATGACATATCTGACAGTATGGTACCTCGAATATCCAACCTGGGCACGTAAACCCAGGGTCATCAGAAAGTGACCTAGTGAGTGGTAAAATGAAGGAGGCAGTAATATGTACTATAGTAATACAAGCACGGTACTAATATATAATACATGTTTATGTACTAGTGATACCATATAATAGAACTTTAATAATATGTAGAAATATACAATGACATATTTTAATACCATCATCGCCTAGCATGTTATCATCGGGTCATGTCCACAGTAGTCTCTAGTTTTATACAATTTATAATGTTGTATAGTGGTGATGTGATAGAAGTGAACATGCAGATGGGCATATGTAAGATAACCATAATACGGTGTTGTGCATATACAGTAATGATGTCTGTAAGGTATACAGAAAACAGAATATATGTGATGCAGAGTATACATGTATATGAGTAGTATGCCACCGCAGAAAGTGTAACATGTACCAGGTAAAGTAACAAAGTATACATGTAACATGATAGCGGATAAATTATCAGGAACAGTAACAAGTACAACTAAACAAGAGTATACATGTATCAGGTAAGTCATGATATTTATACAATAGTAACAATCAGTACCACCTGGTATTTTAATCAATCTCTTCCAGTGTCCCATACCACTGGCAGTTCATACTGGAGCCCACACTCCAGTCGAACCCATCCAGACATGGCATACGGGTACCATTATCCAAACGAGAGAGTGACCAAATAACAAGTGTTTCCGACGTCACTGTTGTTTATACTGTGTTATTATATTAATTGGAAACCCATGGTCGAGGAGCTCTTATCGGGTAGGTGTATCCCGTGCATACCCGGGATCACGGCCTTAAACAGACCCCTGGCTGCTGAGACCAGGGCCAGCCCGCTAAGGCTGTAACATGTAACGGGAACTCAATGAGCTAAAACAATAATGGGAAACAGGAGCTCATGAGCTATATCAGACGGTAGCCAGCACTACCCCGTCCCTTGCAGTGGGACAAACAATGGATGCAGACAGCCACCCAATAAGATCTAATCAACCGTCAAGTCTCCCTCATCCCCAAGTTCTCTTTATTATCTTTCACTATACAGTAGATCAGGAACAAGTACAGGATATGGTACATGTAACACAATAACATAACATGAGCTCTATTGATAGCACAAAACACGATAATGGGAAACGGGAAATAATAGATGTGGGATTCCACACATCGCATATCAACGGCTTATGTGTCTAGTAACGGGAATATCAATAGCAGTAACGGAAAATGTTCATGTACCGGGAATACAGGAAGTTACATGCAATAATAATACATGCAATATGAACGGTGATCTATATGATGAATATAAAAACAAGCACTGCATGTATACCGGTAAATATATATATAACAGTGATTCATGAACATGCTATACTAGGGTCATGTGTAACAGTGATGTGTAAACATGCTGGATACCGAGCATCCATGTATCGATGATAACAATAATATGGAATGCGGTATTCCGTGAATTGGTGTATCCGTGTACCAGTGGAACATATATGTGTAGCAATAATCCGTGTAACATATCTGTGTCATGTAATACCAGTGGTCAATGTATAATGTAATCCCATGTCCAGTAAACTACAGTAGTCGTGTAATGATGATACCAGTGCATGAAATAACGGTGTCTAGTATTCATGTCTAGTGACAGTGTAGTGTCCTAGAGTATCTGTGGATCAGTGTACATGTAACGTAACTGTGATACAATATATAACATAATAGTATCCAAGAATATGGTGAAATAGTGGCCCGGATGTCAGTGGTACACGAACATGACATAATAGACATCCAGTGTCACAATCAACGTCTTTTAGTTACTCAATACAGTGTTTTAATAATGTTTACAATTGATTAAATATTAACAATGGGGATTTACTGGCAATCATGTTTTATTTAAATAAAGCAACCAAGTTTAATCAATATGATAAAAATATAATTTATAAAATAAAAACACTCACAAACTCGCCATGAGAAGTCTTTTCCACGATCGCAACGGATCCAGAATCGTCCAAATCGGACTCCGGATGCTCCAAATATCGCCTGAACACTAAAAGCATATCATATAGGTTAATTATGTAATAAATAGTGCAATTATGAGAAATTGCAAGGGATTTATATGTAAACTTACCTTTAATATGTGATGCAGGTTTGGGTAACTAACGGGTTGGATCCAGATCCACAAACCATACCCAATTAACTTAAGTGAATGGGTTGTGGGTTAACGGGTCTCACCCAATAGGTTTATTGGTTTCGGGTTTACACCCGAACCCAATCAATCACAGCAGCACAGCAGCAGCAGCAGCAGTTGTTGCTGCTGCCACGCGCGCAAGCCGGCCAGCCTTGCTGGCCGGCTGCGAGGGAGGGGCCTGCCGGCGGCGGTCCCGGCCGGCGGCAGTCCCGGCGTGGGTCAGGGCGAGAGAAAGAGAGAGGAAAAGAAAAACTGGAAGAAAGAGAAGAAAAGGAATAAGAAGAAGAAGAAAAAGAAGAAAAGAAAGGAGAAGAAGAGGAGGGGCGGCGGCGGCGCTCAGCTTGGGGGCGCGGTGGCGGCTGGCCACCGGCCGCGTGGCCGCCGGCGTCGCTTGGCCGGGGTGGCCTGGCCGCGGGCGTGGGTCAGACCCACCCCCGGCCTGGAACAGTGAGAGGGGGAGTGAGGGTACAGTGGGAAAGAGAGAGAGTGAGGGAGAGGGAAGAAAAGAGAGAGGGAGGGAGAGAGGAGTAATTGGGAGGGAGAGAGAGAAAGAGAGAGGGAGATTTTTAAAGGGAAAGAGAGAGAAGAGGCGGTGGGTTAAGGCGGTGGGTGGAGAAGAATCCAGAGAAGAGAAAGAAAAGAAAAGAAAATGAAAATGAGTTATTTATATTATTTTAATAGGGTCAAAAATTGACTAGCTCCGAACGTTGCCCAAAAATTACATAAAATAGAGAATATTACGCTGAGGGAGAATATGAAATCGGATTCTAGAAATCGTCTTCGGTTTGCAAATTAAAAATCCTGAAGTGTATTACCAACTCCGGGCGACACCGATTTGGCCCAATTTTTTATAAATTCAGAAAAATCCTCAAAAATAGTCTAATGTAGATCATATGATTCTAAGATACAAGATGAAAGCGGATTCTCAAAATTCTACTCCGTTTGTGAAATAAAAATCGTAGAGCCAATTATCGGTATCGGTCGACGCCGATTACGGAGATTTTCCAAAATAATCCAGAAAAATTCCAGAAAAGTCTAAAAAATCTAAAATATTGGAAAATGATATTTGAAACTGAAATCAGCTTAATCGGACTACCAAGGAGGTCAAGTCAATTTTGTACGTCGTATCGAGCGTTGATACTGTGATACGTACATCAGGGAGCAGGGGGTTATATCTTCATGGACGACTTCTCCGTCTATGGAAACTTGTTTGACCAATGTCTACATCACTTAGAGCTTGTGCAAAAATGGTGCACCGAAAAGAACTTGACCCTAAATTAGGAAAAGTATCACTTTATGATGCAGCATGGGATTGTTCTAGGTCATGAGATATCTAGAAAAGGGATCAAAGTGGATAAGGCTAAAGTGGAAATCATAGCCAAACTCCCAATTCCACGATACGTGAATGACATTCGTTCTTTCTTAGGACAAGCCGGGTTTTACCGTAGGTTTAGTAGGGATTTTAGCAAAATTGCTAGATCCTTTACAAACCTTTTAGCCAAAGACGTGCCCTTCATCTTTGACGATAAGTGTAGTAGCGCATGGGAGAAGTTAAAATTGGAACTTATCTTTGCACCTATCATCTCACCTCTGGATTGGTCCAAACCCTTTGAGATCATGTGTGATGCCTCCGATTTTGCGATAGGCGCTGTCTTAGGACAACACAAAGATAATAAGTAGCACGCGATCTATCATTCAAGTAGGACACTCAATGATTCCCAAGTGAACCATACTACAACCGAGAAAGAATTCTTGGCAGTAGGTTTGCTTTGGAGAAATTCCGCCCATACCTACTTGGGACCAAAACCACAATATTCACTGACCATTCTGCACTTCGATACCTAATGCTCAAAAAGGATGCGAAGGCCCGACTCATTCATTGGATGCTCCTCCTTCAAGAATTTGATCTCGAAATTCGAGATAAAAAGGGTGTCGAAAATGTCATCGTAGACCATCTCTCTCGTGTGCCAAACACACCTTCCGACGATCTTCCCATCAACGATAATTTTCCCGACGAATAACTTTTAGCCATCTTTATGGAACCATGGTTTGGCGACATAGTTAATTACTTAGTCATAAACCAAACACCATCTAGTTGGTCAAAATAGGATAGATATCGGTTCTTGTCTCAAGTCTGATATTTCATATGGGAGGACCCTTACCTCTTCAAATATTGTAGTGACCAAATTGTTAGAAGATGTGTTCCCGACGAGGAAACTAGAAGCGTTCTAGCCTTTTGTCACGAATTTGCTTGCGGTGGACACTTCGGTCTCCGCAAAACTGCCGAAAGGTACTACAGAGTGGGTTCTACTAGCCCACTTTATTTAAAGACGCATTTGACTTTTGCAAAACTTGCACAAGATGCCAAATGATAGGAAGGATTTCTAAACGTAATATGATACCCCTAAATCCAATTCTAGAAGTAGAACTCTTTGATGTTTGGGGCATTAATTTTATGGGTCCCTTTCCTAATTCATTTGGGCACCAATACATCTTGTTGGCTGTAGATTACATATCCAAATGGGTTGAAGCCATCCCTTACAAGACAAATGACAACAAAGTTGTTGTCAAATTCTTGAAAGAAAACATCTTTTCACACTTTGGAACCTCTCGTGTCATAATTAGTGATAATGGTACACATTTTTGCAATAGAACTTTTGAAGCTCTTATGCGAAAATATGCCATAACACACAAGTTAAATATCTTACCATCCTCAAACCAGTGGACAGGTAGAAGTTTCAAATAGGCAAGTTAAGCTTATTTTAGAGAAAACTGTGAATCAAAATAGGAAGGACTGGTCCACCAAATTGATAGATGCCTTATGAGCATATAAGACCGCCTTTAAAATGATTCTAGAAATGTCTCCTTATAGACTAGTTTTTGGAAAGGTTTGCCACCTTCCTATTGAGATAGAGCATCGAGCCTTATAGGCAATTAAGCAGCTGAATTTTGATCTAGATAAGGCCGGTGAACTTCAAAAATTGTAAATTTCTGAACTTGAGGAGTTAATAAACGAGGCATATGAAAATGCGAAAATTATGAAGGATAGGGTTAAGGTTTTTCATGATAAGTTTATCACGAGAAAAACTTTTGTCCAAGAAAAAAAAGTATTATTCTATAACTATAACTTCATCTCTTTCCTAGAAAGTTAAAATCAAGATGGACAGGGCCTTTCATTGTTAAGTCTGTATTTCCACATGGAGCCATAGAGATATACGACCCTAAAAATGGAAATGTATTCAAGGTTAATGGCCAACGTCTGAAACCATTTTTGGAATCAGTACCGGAAGCAAACGCAGCCATGGATTTTTTTACCCAATGTATCGGTAACTCTACCTCTCTGCCAGTTCATTTCATGTATTTATATATTCATGCATACATTGGGGACAATGCATGAGATAAGTGTGGGGGAGGGTACTAACCTTATAATAAAAAAAAAGAAAAAATAATAGGAAAAAATATATTTATTTTAACATAGATTATTGACTAATTGTAGGGTGCTGTTAACATAACTCACTAACCTTAGGTTATTAACTTAGTAATAAAATTATATATATATTAAATTTTGACTTAGTATATATAGTTACAAAGGAGACAGTATTTTGACTTATCTTTTGAAAGAAATCCAAGTTAATCTTAAGAATTAGGAAAATCATGATTAGAATTTTAAAAAACTTAGTCAAAATAAAATAAATTGTTGGACTTTTTTAGGTATAGGAGGAAAAATGGAATAATTAATTAGTCTTGATTTTTACTTTATTGAAATGTGCATTCCTAATACACTTCCACATCTAGGATTCTAAGACAAAGACTCTTGTGCCTTATAAAGAAAAACAAAAAAAAAACAAAAAAATATAATAGAATTCACTAATTAAGCTGGATGCATGTGCCTCAAGAAGCATAAGTATTCACGTATAATGGTGATTTTATAAATTAAGACCTTGGTTTTGTGGCCTAGTTCACTTGAGTCCTTAAGTCGTGGGGGGTTTTCTCAACGGTATCCTAAAACCGATCGATTTGGGAGCCACCGATCTCAGGCTCGCTACATGGGTGAATTATAAAGCCTAAGAAAACTAAAAAATATTATTTATATATGTACTAACACATCTAATAGTCAATTAGTTAGGTATGAGGGCCTCAAGAAGTCTTGATACTTATACAAAAGAAAATTAGATGAGTTATACATATTAAAAAAAGAAAAAAAGGAGAAAATAATAATAAAGAGGCATGAGAGTCCAAGTTAAAGAATCCCTAGTAAAGATTCACAAGGATGCATATGACTTAGGGTAACGAAAAAGATTATACAAAAATTCAATTTTAATCCTTACCTAAATTGATAACAAATTATTGTAAAGACTAAGTTCAAAAATGAATAAAAATGATAATCTTAAAACTTATAGATTACTTAGTTTCTTCAAATGTATTTCAAATATTTCTTTCCTTTTTCAAAATAAAATGAATAAATAATAAAATTAATTAATTAATTAAATTTCTAAAATTTTTCTTTTATGGATTTTGTTGGTGTAATCCGCTGAAAATCCTCACGAGACAACACTCGTCCTCTAAGGGTAATCTAGAGATTTAATGGCTTGTTGCACATACTAAGTACAACCGTGATGCCTACGAAAGTGAGTTAGGATAGATTAGTTTTTCTTTTTTTCCTTTTCTTTTTAATTTTTTTCTCGAGGACGAGCAAAAAGATAAGTGTACGGATGTGATAGGTAGTAAAAAGTGCATAATTATCATCATATTTACCATCATATTTTCCTATTTTATTCTTTTATTAAGCACTGCTACTAATGTTTTATTATTTAATGTGTGCAGGCCTTGAGTAATTAAAAAAATAAAGAAATAGAGCACAAGTGAAGCCCAAAAGCCCAAGAATCCCACAAGCCCACATGCAAAATTAATTGTAGTAATTTAGAAGTTTCTACCTTATCTAATCTGATCTAAACTTGGATTTTAAAATCTAAGGGAGGAAGAGGAAGGATAAAATAGAACTCTTAATTGCTAAAAAGAGGAGGAGACAGATAAGATGGACTTCTGCTGAAACCTGTTGCTTGCAATACAAGGATAAAGATAAAAGGGGAGAAAAGCTTAAAGATAAATAACAAATCCTTTGATAAATTCAGATTTGTAATAACTTGCTTCCCAAGTTATCTTGAGTTCTCAAGATAGAAGGTTTGAATATAAAATTCAGAAGGAGGAGCCCGGATGAACGGATTAAAAGAGGCCACGCAAGAAAGCACGTGGCCATTGGCCACGCAATTGCCGCAGAAACGCGGCTGTGGCCGCGTCTCCGTGGCCATTTGGATAAGTCTGGTTACGAGGTTTCGTGGGAGAGTTGTACTGGGATTCTACTTCCTATATCTCTTATAAATACCCCTACAGAGCAACAGAGAGGGGCATCCAGAGACTGAAGTTTAGGGTTTTTCTTTAGATTTTTTCTCTTTCCAAAATTTCTTATATTTTCGTTTTTGTTATTTAAAGAAGAATATTTTGAAGAAGGAGAGGAGCTTTGTAATTGGTCAGTGTCATCCAATAAAAGGTTACTCATTCTTCTTTGCAATTCAATTCAGTTTTTTGGCTTAGATTAATTATTTTTCCTCTTTACTTTCTTACAATTTTTCTTGTTCAATATAAAAATTGAAAATAAAATAAAAAATGAATAACTAAATTAAACCTATAGTTTGCTAAACTCTCGATCAACCCTAATTTAGTTTAAAAGGTGAATTGATTGATATCTATTATTATTAGAAACCCTAGGATTAAAATGGTCTTCTTGAAGATGAATCGATGATTAAGTTTACTTTAATTCAGGTTGCAATTTTTAAATGATTCTTCAGAGTTCATACTTAAAAACTTTGATAGCATAATTTTAAACAAAAAAAACTTCTCTTATGCTATGTTTTGAAATTAGGATGAACGAATGTTTAATCTTTATTAGTGCAAACTAGTTAGGGTCCAACATCATTCATCTTGCTTGATTCTCAATTAATAATCTTGGATGGATGCTTCTTCTTTCAATATGATATTCATTTTTTGAAACTAAGACTATGGGTTGTGGTAGATGTTTAGTAAACTATACTTCTTAAACTTGATCAAATATAATCAATCTCTCTTTTTCTTTTCCAAGCGAGAGAAGATCGTTCTGAAATGCTTCCATCGCATCCTTCCTTGTGGATTGACCCGTCTAGCCTTTGCTACGCAGTTACCTTGAAACGAGACTAAGATTTTCTAAACTACTTACAATACAATTTCTCGTTTCAATCAGCTGGCTAATTCACAAAATGAGAGGCCCAATGGTACTTTATCTAGTCAACCATTAACGAACCTACGAAATTCTAACCAAGTTAATCTGGCTGAGGATAACAGTTTAATCAATGTAATGATATTCATACATTGAGGTCGGGAAAGAAAGTTGATAATCAAGTGTCTATGCCACCCAAGCCCATTCAAGCCCATTCAGTACAACAACACACAAGCATCCACTTCATTTAGTTCCAATCCATCCCTATCTAACGAGTCTGAAAAGGCCAAGCCACCCAGTCAGTTGCACAAGCCTATTGTACCATTTCCTAATAAGCTGAAAAATAGCAAATAAAATTCACACATGGATAAGATAATTGGGATCTCCAATCAAGTGAAAAGAAATGTGCCGCTTCTTGATGCCATCCAACAAGCACCATCTTATGCAGAATTTCTTAAGGACATGTGCATTAAGAAGAGAAAAACTAATGTACCCAAGAAAGTCTTCTTAGCCACTAATATTAGTGAGCTATAGTCGCGTCTGATTCATGTCAAGTATAAGGATCTGGGTTGTCCCACTATTACCTACACTGCAGGACAAGCCGAAATTAGTCGTGCACTTCTTGACTTGGGGGCAAGTATCAACTTGCTCCCTTTCTCAGTTAGTCAACAACTCGGGTTGGGAGATCTTAGTCCAACTCGAGTCACCATCCAACTGGCTGACTGTTCAGTGAAAGTTCTCAAGGGGAAATTAATGATGTCCTTATCCGGATCTAAGAGTTTATCTACCCCGTTGATTTTATAATTCTTGAGACACAGTCTGTGTCTAATCCTAGGTCTCAAACTCCCGTTATCCTAAGGCGCCCATTCCTTACTATTGCCAATACTATTATCAACTGTAGGAATAGGCCCATGAGGTAAACCTTTGGAGACATGACTAGAGAAGTCAATGTCTTCAACTTAGGAAAGCAACCCCGTGATGTTGAGGATCAAACATTTAAAGTCAACCTCATGAGAACTTGACTAATGTACATAGAGAAGAATTAAAAATAGAACCTGATTGTGACTTTGAGTTAGAGTCTGAAGACTTTAACCTTGATCAGATAGTCGAGTCTGCTGTGAATTGGGCCTTAAACCCTATTTTAACAAATGCGAAGCCAATAAACTTGACTCCTCCTTCCAGTGAGCCTTCCCCTTCCTTAGAGTTGAAAGCCTTACCAATACATCTCAAGTACGTCTATCTAAGTGAATAAGAAACTTTATCAGTCATAATTGCATCCCATTTGACTGACGGGTAAGAATAGAATCTTAAGACAATTCTTAAAAAACATGTAACCCTTTGCTTCCCGGTGTACGTATCACAGTATCCGTATGCGATACGACGTACAAAATTGATTTGACCTTCGTGGTAGTCCGATTGAGCTGATTTCAGTTTCAAAACTTATTTCCTAATATTTGAGATATTTCAAGATTTTTCTGGAATTTTCCTTAATTATTTTGGAAAATCTCTGTAGTCGGTGTCGACCGATACCGATAATAGGCTTTATGATTTTTATTTCACAAACGGAGTAGAATTTTGAGAATCGACTTTCACCATACATCTTAAAATCATGTTATCTACGTTCGAATATTTTTGGAGATTTTTCTGATTTTATCGAAAATCCGGCCAAACCGGTGTCGCCCGTATCGGCGAGACACTCCGGGATTTTTAATTTGCGAACCGGATTGATTTTCAACAAACCATTTTCATAGTACGTCTCAGAATAATATTTTCTATTTTCTGTAATTTTTGGGCATCGTTCGGAGCTGGTGAAATATTGGGCTAATGTTATAATAATAAAATATTATTTTTTAAAAATCTTTCTTTTACTTTTCTTTCTTCTTCCATCTTATTCCAGCGATTTCTTCCCCCCACCGCCTTACTTTTCCCCACCGCCTCTCTCTCCCTTAAAAATCTCCTTCCCCTTCTCATTCTCTCTTTCTCTCAATTTCTCCTCTCTCTCTATATCTCTCTCTCTCCCCTTCTCTTTCTCTCTCCTCTCTAAACACTCCCTCACTCTCTCTGGATTTGATTTTGGTTCTGATCTCTCAAGGGGCTGCGCACTCCTTCTCCTCTCTCTTTGAAAGTCGGTGATGCTTTAATCTCTTTTCCCCGGCGGGTTGACCGGCGGCCAGGCGCCGGCGGCCGGGTGCCGGCGGCGCCGTCGGCCGGCCGGCGCGCGCAGGGCCGACAGGTGGAGGAGGAGCCCCATCTTCCCTCTCCCACTTCCTCTCTCACTCTCGCTGGATGGCTGGAAACGGCGCCGGAGCACTGCCGGAGCGGCGCCGGCGCCGGGGAGGCGGCCGCGCCACCGCGCGGCTGGGCGGTGGTGGCTGCGCCAGCCGCAGCAGCAGCGGGCGGCGGCAGCAGCAGCAGCTGCTGCTACCGTGGGCTTGGAGAAGGAGACCAGGTGGGTTCGGGTTTCGGGTTCAACCCAAACCCGACCCGTTTACACCCAAACCCAACCCGTTAAAGGTAAATTTCCTTTTAGCCCCTGTATAATTAGAAATTACTTTAAGGCCCATACAAATTTACAAATAGCCCCCTGAATAATTTCTGTTATTACGTAACTAACCTTTTCTCTCGGTTTTGGGTCTTCGAGCGATATCGGGAGCATCCGGACTCCGATTTGGACGATTCTGGATCCGTTGCAATCGTGGAGAAGAGAGCTACCTCCCTATGACTAGTTTGTGAGTGTTTTTACTTTATAAATTGTCTTTTTATTATATTGATTGAACTTGGTTGCTTTATTTAAATAAAACATGATACCGGTAAAATAAACTGTAGATAATATTAAAACACTGTAATCAACACCGTACTTAGAATATGCCTGATACCTAATAGATGTAGAGTGTGACACTGGATGCCTATTAGGTCATGTTCATGGACCATTGACACTCGGGCCACTAGTTCACCATATTAGTGGACACTACTATTTCATGTAGTATATAACAGTTAGATAACTATCATCATCTGTATACTGATCCACGGTACTCGATACAATATCACGAGATAGGAATATTGGACACCGTTATTTCATGCACTAGTATCCTCATTACACGGCTACGGTAGTTCACTAGACATGATATTCTATTATACACTGGTCACTATTATGACATGTACCAGTGAGACACAGATAGATTACACGGATACTGTCAGGTCACGGATACACTGATTCTTGTTATTATATGTATTATCACAGAGATATTACACGGATGATAGCTACACATCTATGTTCCACAAGGACACGAATATCATTACACGAATACTGTAGTTCACCGTACATGATACTAGTCACTGACCATTGTTATTACATGTACATGTTGCACCGCTACTATGACCCGTCACACTACATGTACCACTTCACGGATACTCGTTTCACAGTCATCACTGCTACATATACTCACCACACAAGTGTGCATGCATGTGTTGGCTCTATCTTCTTGTCATATAGATCACCGTGCATATTACATGTATTATTGTTCCATGTTCCCGTATTCATGTTATATGATTGCTTCCTATTACTGATATGGATATTCCCGTTACTGGACATGAGAGCTGTTGATATGCGATATGTGGGAATCCCACATCTATCGTTACCGTTTCCCGTTATATTGTTCATGTTATATTGTTCCCGTTTCCTGTTATATTGTTCTCTGCTATCAACAGAGCTCAGGTCCAGTTATCATGTTACCCGTATCAGGTACTGTATTTATTCATTGTATACTTGACATATCAGATCATAAATTTAACTGGGGTATGGGGGAGACTCGATGGTTGATTAGATCTTATCGGGTGATGTACTGGATCCATATTGTTCTCCCACTGCAGGGGATGGTAGTGCTACCTACCAATTGCTCCATGAGCTCTTGTTACTTGATTATTGTTCCCCTCTTAGCGGAGGGCTCTGGTCTTAGCAGCCAGGGGTTTGATAAAGGCCGTGATCCCGGGTATGCACGGGATACACTTACCCGATAAGAACTCCTCGACCATGGGTTTCCAATTAACATAATAAAACAGTATGCTCAATAGTGACGTCGGAAACACTTGTTATTTGGTCACTCTTCCGTTTGGATAATGGTACCCGTATGCCATGTCCGGATGGGTTCGACTGGAGTGCGGGCTCCAGTATGAACTGCCAGTGGTATGGGACACTGGAAGAGATTGATTAAAATATCAGGTGGTACTGATTGCTACTATTGTATAAATCACATGACATACCTGGTACAAGTATGCTATTTTGTTATTGTTCATGCTACTGTATCCGATATCATGTTACCTGTATACTTGTTACTTTACCTGGCATATGTTATACTGTCTGTGATGGCATATGATGCATGTTCTGCATTGCATGGCATACGACGCATGTTCTGCATTGCATATATGATGCTTTCTGTAAAGCAAACATCACTACTGTATATACACCACACCGTATAGTGATTACACTGCATAGGCCCATCTGCCTGTACACGTCTATCACGTTGCCACTAGCATATTCACTTCTATCACGTCACCACTAGATAACATTTTATATTATATAAACTGGATACGATTAGAGACATGACCTGATGATAACCGGTTAGGTAGCGATAGTATTAAAAGATGACCTGTTTATAGATTTCTACTGCTTACATGGTTATATACTCTGCTGCTTATTATATACTTATGATATGGTATCACTATATATTATTATCGTGCTTGTATTATTATTGTATCTATTACTGCCTCCTTCATTTTATCACTCACTAGGTCGCTTTCTGACGACCCTGGGTTTGCATGCCCAGGTTGGAGATCCGAGTTATCGTAGCTTCAGATAGTCCATAGTACATTGGATTCACATGGGAGACTCATCATCGAGACCATTCATAGGTATCTTTGTGATTTATTTCTGTTATCTTATTTGTCCCTCTTTTTCATATCTGTTATGATCGCTAACCCCTTTCTGCAGGTATTCTTGTACTTATTTCCTGCTGGAACACTTGTCTATATGGAGGCTATGTCTGTACTGAGGCTTAACGTACGCGTGAGTGTGTTTTCACCTCACGTATGTATGTCGCCATAACGTCTCCGTATCCTTGGGATCGGGGCGTTACATAGTGGTATCAGAGCTTAGGTTCACACCTGGTGTGGGTAACCACCTGGGTCAATCCTCGAGCTTTTACCAACAGTACAATCAGGTTCAGATTAACGGATCTGTATCTGAATTTAGGATTCCAGCGACAAGTACAAGAATACCATGACCTTGACAATTCATTCCTTGACTCGTTTATATTCCTTCCTTTCTTCCAGTTGTCAATTAAAACATTCGATTTCCTTCTCATTTTCCTTGCATCGTCTTGCTTCCAATCCGTTAGTATTTGTTCACTACACTACCTCGCCATCCCGAGTTCCTTATAGATATCAGAGTGCGCAGCGGAAGGGTCGTGGACCCGTAACCTTTAGTCTTTGGGGTTAGCAATATTGTTCTCACACCTGAATGAAAATTGCGAGGACGCAATTTTTGTAAGGTGGGGAGAAATGTAACCCCCTGCTTCCCGGTGTACGTATCACAGTATCCGTATGCGATACGATGTACAAAATTGATTTGACCTCCGTGATAGTCTGATTGAGCTGATTTCAGTTTCAAAACTTATTTCCTAATATTTGAGATTTTTCAGGATTTTTCTGAAATTTTCCTGGATTATTTTGGAAAATCTCCGTAGTCGGTGTCGACCGATACCGATAATAGGCTTTATGATTTTTATTTCACAAACGGAGTAGAATTTTAAGAATCGGCTTTCACCATACATCTTAGAATCGTGTTATCTACGTTCGGGTATTTTTGAGGATTTTTCTGATTTTATCGAAAATCCGGCCAAACCGGTGTCGCCGGTATCGGCGAGACACTCCGAGATTTTTAACTTGCGAACCAGATTGAGTTTCGACAAACCGTTTTCATAGTACGTCTCAGAATAATATTTTCTATTTTCTGTAATTTTTGGGCATCGTTCGGAGTTGGTCAAATATTGGGCTAATATTATAATAATAAAATATTATTTTTAAAAATCTTTCTTTTACTTTTCTTTCTTCTTCCATCTTATTCCAGCGACTTCTTCCCCCCACCGCCATACTTTTCCCCACTGCCTCCCTCTCCCTTAAAAATCTCCTTCCCCTTCTCATTCTCTCTTTCTCTCAATTTCTCCTCTCTCTATATCTCTATCCCCTTCTCTTTCTCTCTCCTCTCTAAACACTCCCTCACTCTCTCTCTGGATTTGATTTTGGTTCTGATCTCTCAAGGGGCTGCGCACTCCTTCTCCTCTCTCTTTGAAAGTCGGTGATGCTTTAATCTCTTTTCCCCGGCGGGTTGCCCGGCGGCCAGGCGCCGGCGGCCGGGTGCCGGCGGCGCCGTCGGCCGGCCGGCGCGCGCAGGGCCGACAGGTGGAGGAGGGGCCCCATCTCCCCTCTCCCACTTCCTCTCTCCCTCTCTCACACTCGCTGGATGGCCGGAAACGGCGCCGGAGCACTGCCGGAGCGGCGCCGGCGCCGGGGAGGAGGCCGCGCCACCGCGCGGCTGGGCGGCGGTGGCTGCGCCAGCCGCAGCAACCGCGGGCGGCAGCAGCAGCAGCTGCTGCTGCTGCCGTGGGCTTGGAGAAGGAGACCAGGTGGGTTCGGGTTTCGGGTTCAACCCAAACCCGACCTGTTTACACCCAAACCCGACCCGTTAAAGGTAAATTTCCTTTTAGCTCCTGTAAAATTAGAAATTACTTTAAGGCCCCTGCAAATTTACAAATAGCCCTCTGAATAATTTCTGTTATTACGTAACTAACCTTTTCTCTCGGTTTTGGGTCTTCGAGCGATATCGGGAGCATCCGGACTCCGATTTGGACGATTCTGGATCCGTTGCGATTGTGGAGAAGAGAGCTACCTCCCTATGACTAGTTTGTGAGTGTTTTTATTTTATAAATTGTCTTTTTATTATATTGATTGAACTTGGTTGCTTTATTTAAATAAAACATGATACCGGTAAAATAAACTGTAGATAATATTAAAACATTATAATCAACACCGTACTTAGAATATGCCTGATACCTAATAGACGTAGAGTGTGACACTGGATGCCTATTAGGTCATGTTCATGGACCATTGACACTCGGGCCACTAGTTCACCATATTAGTGGACACTACTAATTCATGTAGTATATAACAGTTAGATAACTATCATCATCTGTATACTGATCCACGGTACTCGATACAATATCACAAGATAGGAATATTGGACACCGTTATTTCATGCACTAGTATCCTCATTACACGGCTACGGTAGTTCACTAGACATGATATTCTATTATACACTGGCCACTATTATGACATGTACCAGTGAGACACAGATAGATTACACGGATACTGTCAGGTCACGGATACACTGATTCTTGTTATTATATGTATTATCACAGAGATATTACACGGATGATAGCTACACATCTATGTTCCACAAGGACACGGATATCATTACACGGATACTGTAGTTCACCGTACATGATACTAGTCACTGACCATTATTATTACATGTACATGTTGCACCGCTACTATGACCCATCACACTACATGTACCACTTCACGGATACTCGTTTCACAGGCATCACTGCTACATATACTCACCACACAAGTGTGCATGCATGTGTTGGCTCTATCTTCTTGTCATATGGATCACCGTGCATATTACATGTATTATTGTTCCATGTTCCCGTATTCATGTTATATGATTGCTTCCTGTTACTGATATGGATATTTCCGTTACTGGACATGAGAGCTGTTGATATGCGATATGTGGGAATCCCACATCTATTGTTCCCGTTTTCTGTTATATTGTTCATGTTATATTGTTCCCGTTTCCTGTTATATTATTCTCTGCTATCAACAGAGCTCAGGTCCAGTTATCATGTTACCCGTATCAGGTACTGTATTTATTCATTGTATACTTGACATATCAGATCATAAATTTAACTGGGGTATGGGGGAGACTCGACGGTTGATTAGATCTTATCGGGTGATGTACTGGATCCATATTGTTCTCCCACTACAGGGGATGGTAGTGCTACCTACCAATTGCTCCATGCGCTCTTGTTACTTGATTATTGTTCCCCTCTTAGCGGAGGGCTCTGGTCTTAGCAGCCAGGGGTTGATAAAGGCCGTGATCCCGTGATCCCGGGTATGCACGGGATACACTTACCCGATAAGAACTCCTCGGCCATGGGTTTCCAATTAACATAATAAAACAGTATACACAATAGTGACGTCGGGAACACTTGTTATTTGGTCACTCTCTTGCTTGGATAATGGTACCCGTATGCCATGTCCGGATGGGTTCGACTGGAGTGCGGGCTCCAGTATGAACTGCCAGTGGTATGGGACACTGGAAGAGATTGATTAAAATATCAGGTGGTACTGATTGCTACTATTGTATAAATCACATGACATGCCTGGTACATGTATGCTATCTTGTTATTGTTCATGCTACTGTATCCGATATCATGTTACCTGTATACTTGTTACTTTACCTGGCATATGTTATACTGTCTGTGATGGCATATGACGCATGTTCTGCATTGCATGGCATACGACGCATGTTCTGCATTGCATATATGATGCTTTCTGTAGAGCAGACATCATTACTGTATATACACCACACCGTATAGTTATTACACTGCATAGGCCCATCTGCCTGTACACGTCTATCACGTCGCCACTAGCATATTCACTTCTATCACGTCACCACTAGATAACATTTTATATTATATAAACTGGATACGATTAGAGACATGACCTGATGATAACCAGTTAGGTAGTGATGGTATTAAAAGATGACCTGTTTATAGATTTCTACTGCTTACATGGTTATATACTCTGCTGCTTATTATATACTTATGATATGGTATCACTATATATTATTATTGTGCTTGTATTATTATTGTATCTATTACTGCCTCCTTCATTTTACCACTCACTAGGTCGCTTTCTGACGACCCTAGGTTTGCATGCCCAGGTTGGAGATCCGAGTTATCGTAGCTTCAGATAGTCCATAGTCCATTGGATTCACATGGGAGACTCATCATCGAGACCATTCATAGGTATCTTTGTGATTTATTTCTGTTATCTTATTTGTCCCTCTTTTTCATATCTGTTATGATCGCTAACCCCTTTCTGCAGGTATTCTTGTACTTATTTCCTGCTGGAACACTTGTCTATATGGAGGCTATATCTGTACTGAGGCTTAACGTACGCGTAAGTGTGTTTTCACCTCACGTATGTACGTTGGCATAACGTCTCCGTATCCTTGGGATCGGGGCGTTACAAAAAATAAGAAAGCCATTGGTTGTACTATGACCGACATAAAGGGATAAAAACTAGTCATAGTTCAACATCGCATTCATTTCAATGAAAAAGTGACACCGAAGAGAGACCCACAGTGTACGTAAAACCCTATAAAGCAAGAGGTTATTCATGCTGAAATCTTGAAACTCTTAAATAATGGGATAATTTATCTCATTTCTGATAGCTAATGGGTCGGTCTTGTCCACGAGGTTCTGAAGAAATCCAGTTTCACCGTGGTGAAAAATGAAATAAAGAGTTGGTTCAAACTTGACTTCCCACAAAGATTCGAGTTTGCATTGACTATAGGAAGCTAGATGCAGCAACTCATAAGGACCATTTCCCGCTTTCCTTCATTGACCAAATACTTGAATGTTTGCTGGCCACGAGTATTATTGTTTCTTGGACGGTTATTCGGGGTATAATCAGATTCTCATTGCTCTGGAGGATCAAAAAAAGACCACGTTCATATGTCCATTTAGGACATTTGCTTATCGTCAAATGCCTTTCAGTTTGTGTAATGCCCTAGCAACGTTTCAACGTTGCATGTTGAGTCATTTCTTTGATATGATAGAATAATTTTTAGAAATATTCATGGATAATTTTTTCATTTATGGAGACTCATTCGATCAATGTCTTTACCATCTCGAACTCGTCCTCCAATGTTGTGCCGAGAAAAATCTGACGTTGAATTGGGAGAAATGCCACTTCATGGTAAGACATGGAATTGTCTTGGGTCATGAAATTTCTAAGAATGGAATTGAAGTGGATAAAGCCAACATTGAGGTCATAGCTAAGCTCCCAGTGCCAAAATGTATTAAAGACATTTGATCCTTCTTTGGACATGATTAGTCTACGATTATGCATTATTATATCGCATTTCCCACCGATTTATGAATAAATTGTCGGTGTAAACCGTATTTTGGTCTTTATTGCAGGTAGATCCAAAGTTCAAGGGCAAAGGAGTAATAAGAGCTTAATTAAACCTCTTTTATGGTAATTAATCCCGCATTACTTGGAGGCCAAGCAAAGGATTATCTAGAAGATTCATTGAACCTAGACTCCTGCGCATGTCAGACGAATATTCGGGCGAAATTACCAGAAACAGAATATACCCTGAACATTCTCGAAGCCAGAGGGAGCCTCTGACGAAATCCAGGGACCCACCTCCCTGGTATTACCGCGAAAACGCGGCAATAGCCGCGTTTCCGCGGCAAAGGAGTGGAGCCACACGTCGATTTTCGACGCGTGGCCCCGTCTCGTCTTCTGGAAGCATCCTGTGCCTATAAATATCCCTGCATTCAGCCAAAACGAAAGCAGTCTTCGTTTCTAGGAGTAGGTGCAAATTTTAGGAGTAGTGTAGGTAGGTGCTCTTCATTTCTCTTGTATTTTCATTTCTTTTTAGATCATTGTAGTAGGGCTGAGTGATTCATAGAGAGAGAGATAGAGAGGGATTGATGTAATAGATAGTGACAGTCTATGTAAAAGTGCCTCCTTTCTCTTCCATTGTAATCTCCTTCATCTTCTACATGATTTTTACTAACTTTTATTCTCATGGTAATCTAACTACTAACCACTAACTATCTAACCAATTACTTGATAATCCACATGAATCGGGTAGCCTCTATTAAGGCCTTGTTCTTGCAAGAGCCATTGATGGCCAATAATGATGGGTTCTAACATCTAATTTGCTAACTTGCTAACCAAGCTAACTCTCTTTTATTTCATGTTTTCTTTTAGTAGTCTAATGAGTTGATGCTTGTATTAGCTTGATCTTGATGCATGTTTGAATGTGATGAACCATCTATGTGCCATGCTTTGTATCGTCTCTTGAAGCTAAGGATTATTGATGGCCGAGGATCAAAATGTGAGGCTACTATCATAAAGAGGTTAGCATGGTTAGTGGAGCATTTAGTAGTTAGTAGCCATGAGTTTTCTTTTCTCTTATTTTAAAAACTATTTTCAAAACTCTTTTATCATTTTTCTGTCGATGTTTTCACCATCTTCTTAGTTCAACTTTGTTTCATCTTCTTTTCTAATTTGTTTTCCAACTCACTTCTATTTTGTTTTCACATCGCCATTTTCATCGCTCTCCTCACCTACCACATTCTGGATTTCCTTTTCTTTTCTTTTTCATTCTTTGTCATTCTTTTAACAAAGAAGAATTGTTAACAAAAGACGTGAATAGAAACTGTCAATGCTTCTATCGCCTCCCTTCCCTGTGGATACGATCCGTTAAGCCAATGCTATAACGGAAGTATCGAGGGTACATTAGCATATTCGAGCTTTTCATTGATTTTACATAAAACACACTTTTGAGTGCTAGTTCCGCCCCGATCAAATTTTTGGAGCCGTTGCCGGGGAAGGGAATGGTTTTGACGTCACATTTTTGTTAACATTGTCTTCTCTGTTTTGGTGTGCAGGACATTCTTTTCAGGTGCTTAATATTGCAGAACATAAGCTAGCTTTGCATCCCCCTGCTCTTGAAAGCAGGGCCCCAGATTCTAAAGAAAAGCCGCGCACTCGCGACATTTGCCGCGAAAACGCGACCATTTTGTGATGATTGTAAATCTTATTGTGCTGGGATGTGTTGATTGTAATAGCTAGTTTATTTGTGCTGCTATTTTTTCTGCTTTGATTGCCTACACACCATAATAAAATAAAGAACTAAAATATGGTACTTGGACGCGTTTAAAACGATTTAGACATTTGCATTTAGGCACGTGTCAATTCATTTCCAAAATACTGTATTTTTGTTCTGTTGTTGTGATTTGGATGGAGATGTACATATGGCATTGCATAGCATAGGACAAACACGTGGGTGATTTATCGCTTTGTGTTATATTCTTATTTATATTGCATACTTGCACGAATTGAACTTAAGGGCAAACTCCAAACAAGATAAGGTGGGGATTTACTTACCCTTAGCCTAAAAATCATCTCCCCACTCACACAACCCAAGCCCTAATAAAATTTGAAAAGACGTTGGCCTCTAGGGACATCTAGGTCTAGGTCAACCCTCCTATAGGCTTGGTTTTGATTTTTCTTTTTGTTTGTTGTTTGATTTTTCCTTTTTGTTTGTGATTGTTTGTGAAATGGAATTCAATAATACCAATTCTTTCAATCCGAATATGAATCCATATTTCACACCAACCCCATTTGATTCGGATAATTTCAACCCGGCGTTTTACAATATGCATCAACCAAATACACCGGGTTGGCCTTATCCGAATCAATACAACCCATACCCACATTCTTATGACTATAATTTTCAAAATAATTTTAACTCGTCACAGAGTCAATGGGGATTCACTTCCCCCGAGTTTAATTTTCAACCTCCTTGTCCACAATATCCACCTCGTCCACAATTTACACAATGTTCATTCCCCGATTTTGCTTCCTATACTCCTTTTTCTGGACCTCCCATTGAAGAAAAATCTGAGTTACAAAAGAGTATAGAAGCCAATCTACAAGAGGCAGAACAACAACTTCAGAAAACATTGACCTCTCCAATTACATAACATTTTCAAGATTCATACTCAGTTCCACCAAACCAAAATAGAAAACCATCAATTTTGAAAATGAGTATGCGTTCGAAACAAAAATCACGAATGGACTCACAATTCCAAAACAACATTTCATCTTTTCAACAAAATAATGAACCAATCAGCCAGAAAAAGATGCTTGAATTCATGACTCAGGCTCAAAACGTTCGTAATCGTGACATAGATATGATGATCCAAACACTACCTTCTCATCGCTTGACCATTTCTAATGTCACTAACCATTCTATCAGAGCCACAGAGTCATGTTGTTTTGGAAATCAAGATTCAATTTTAGCACACCCATCTGAACTTGTCCAAACTTCAAATCCCATTGACATTTTGGCAAGTTATCCTTTTCTTGAAATTGAACTTGAGCATGAATATGATCATGACCCTCAAATTAGTGATTCAATTCTACTTCCTGATTCAATTATGACTCCGGTGTCTTCACCTGATTGCAATCCTTTTCCTGAGTCAGTATTGGATTCTGTACCAATCCATTATGAAATTGAATCACCAATATCTTATGATGATCATATTGAACTTGACCAATTTCATACTTTTGAAAGTCCTATTGATAAATTGGCAAGTTCTCATTTTTGTGGAATTGAACTCAATGAGGAATGTGACTTTGACCCTCAAATTTGTGATCCAGTTCAAATTCCTGAATCATTATTGACTCCTGTTATATTACCCAATTTGAGTAACATTTTAGAGTCAATTTTGATTCCCATACCTACCATTTCTGAACTTGAATCACCAATCTTAGAAAGTCACATTCCATCATGGAGAAATTGTGGACTTGAGTTTCAACTTCTTGATTTGGACCCACTTCCTGAACCGATATCGACTCCCGAACCTTTACTTGACTTGAGTCATTTTTCTGAGTCGATATTAGTTCCTATATTTCCTGAGTCCAAATCAATCATTCCATTCTGGGACAAGGGTGTTGATAAATTTCACTCCGAAATTATTTTGAAAATTTGGAAATTAGATGGGGTAAAATTTTTAATAAAAATCATAAATACATACATCTTTTTAGTGGGTTGTATCATGGAAGTCTCTGGTGGGTTCCTCCGGACTCCACGCAAGAATGATTGGGTCGCATTTCGTGGACCAATCAGACCGCCACCGGAATCACCACCTTGAGGTGATTTTTTATTCCCTCTCTATTTGTTTCATGTATACATATATCACGATGCATTCAGGACAATGCATGAGATAAGTGTGGGGGAGGTTTACTAACTTAGAGTTTTTAGATTTTCTTTCTTTTACACTTCTTTTAGGATACTTTTAGAAATCTTCCCTTTTGTATAGGAACTTTCTCTTTCTTTAAAAACTTTTTGAAATAAGAGACAAAGTTTTGATCTATTTTTAAGAAAATTAAGATGATCTTAGAAATTAAGAAAGCCTTAATTATGACATCTTAAACCTAGTCGAAATAATGGATCTTGTTTAAAATTGTAGGTTAAGTATAAAAGATTGGGGAGATAATTTTATCTTGAATATTTTGCCTTAGATAGTATACATTTCACACTTACACAATTTTTGGGATGGAAATAAAGACCTAAAATGCCATAAAGCAAATATATATATATATATATATATATATATATATATATATATATATATATATATATATATATATATATATATATATATATGTGAATAAAACATCACTTATTAAGCTGGATAATTATGCCTCAAGAAGCATGATTATTCACGCCTAACGGTGGTCAAAAGAATCAAATAATCTCCCTTAGTTTTGTGGCCTTGTTTACTTGAGTCCTTAAACCCTAGGGATGTTTTCTCATCTGGTGCCCTAAAACCGTCCGGTTTGGGAGTCATCGGTTATAGGCTCGCTACATGGGTGAACTGGAAAGCCTAAGAAAACTAAGGGAAGAAAAAAAAAAAGAAAGAATATATATAAATAAATGGTTAGATGGTTAGAGTTGAAATCCAAGAAAACTTCACTATCACAATGTGCATATTATCTAGGTTTTTATGAGAGATAAAATATTCAATCCAATTTTGAATTCTTACCTTAATTGAAGACAAGATCTTGCATGGAGACTAAGTTTAAGGAAGAATGATTTTTTGGTGGACTTATGACCTTAGATCACTTATATTTTTGCAAAAATATTTTGAAAACTTGTCTCTCTTTCAAAATGTGTTTTCAAAATACTAACATTTGTCTTCTTTCTTTATGGATTTTGTGGGTGCAATCCGCTGAAAACCTTCAGAAGACAATACTCCTCCTCTAGGGTAACATAGAGGTTTAACGGCTTGTTGCACACGCTCAGTGCAATCGCGTTACCTGCGAAAGTGGTGTAATAACATTTGTAATATAGTTTTCTTTTCTTGTTTTGCTCGGGACGAGCAAAAGATAAGTGTGGGGGTGTGATTAGTCTACGATTATGCATTATTATATCGCATTTCCTACCGATTTATGAATAAATTGTCGGTCTAAATCGTGTTTTGGTCTTTATTGCAGGTAGATTCAAAGTTCAAGGGAAAAGGAGTAATAAGAGCTTAATTAAATCTCTTTTATGGTAATTAATCCCGCATTACTTGGAGGCCAAGTAAAGGATTATCTAGAAGATTCATTGAACCTAGACTCCTGCGCATGTCAGACGAATATTCGGGCGAAATTACCAGAAACAGGATATACCCTGAACATTCTCGAAGCCAGAGGGAGCCCCTGACGAAATCCAGGGACCCACCTCCCTGGTATTGTCGCGAAAACGCGGCAATAGCCGCGTTTTCGTGGCAAAGGAGTGGAGCCACGCGTCGATTTTCGACGCGTGGCCCCGTCTCGTCTTCTGGAAGCATCCTGTGCCTATAAATATCCCTGCATTCAGCCAAAACGAAAGCAGTCTTCGTTTCTAGGAGTAGGTGCAGATTTTAGGAGTAGTGTAGGTAGGTGCTCTTCATTTTTCTTGTATTTTCATTTCTTTTTAGATCATTGTAGTAGGGCTGAGTGATTCATAGAGAGAGATAGAGAGAGACTGATGTAATAGATAGTGACAGTCTATGTAAAGGTGCCTCCTTTCTCTTCCATTGTAATCTCCTTCATCTTCTACATGATTTCTTGCTAACTTTTATTCTCATGGCAATCTAACTACTAACCACTAACCATCTAACCAATTACTTGATAATCCACATGAATCGGGTAGCCTCTATTAAGGCCTTGTTCTTGCAAGAGCCATTAATGGCCAATGACGATGGGTTCTAACATCTAACTTGCTAACTTGCTAACCAAGCTAACTCTCTTTTATTTCATGCTTTCTTTTAGTAGTCTAATGAGTTGATGCTTGTATTAGCTTGATCTTGATGCATGTTTGAATTTATGAACCATCTATGTGCCATGCTTTGTATCGTCTCTTGAAGCCAAGGATTATTGATGGCCGAGGATCAAAATGTGAGGCAACTATCATAAAGAGGTTAGCATGGTTAGTTGAGCATTTAGTAGTTAGTAGCCATGAGTTTTCTTTTCTCTTATTTTAGAAACTATTTTCAAAACTCTTTTATCATTTTTCTATCGATGTTTTCACCATCTTCTTAGTTCAACTTTGTTTCATCTTCTTTTCTAATTTGTTTTCCAACTCGCTTCTATTTTATTTTCACATCGCCATTTTCATCGCTCTCCTCACCTATCACATTCTGGATTTTCTTTTCTTTTCTTTTTCATTCTTTGTCATTCTTTTAACAAAGAAGAATTGTTAACAAAAGACGTGAATAGAAACTGTCAATGCTTCTATCGCCTCCCTTCCCTGTGGATACGACCCATTAAGCCAATGCTATAACGGAAGTATCGAGGGTACATTAGCACATTCGAGCTTTTCATTGATTTTACATAAAACACACTTTTGAGTGCTAGTTCCGTCCCGATCAAATTTTTGGCGCCGTTGCCGGGACACGCCGGTTTTTATCGTAGGTTCATTAAAAACTTTAGCAAAATCGCTAGACCCTTAATTATCTTTTTAGCTAAAGCCGTGTCCTTCACTGTTGATAGCAGATGTTTTAATGCTTGGGAGAAGCTAAAAAATGAGCTTATTTATGCACCAATCATCTCTGCACCGAACTGGTCAAAACCATTTGAAATCATGTGCGATACTTCAGATTTTGCTATAGGCGTTGTCTTAAGACAACGCATTGGTAACAAACATTATGTGATTTACTACTCAAGTAGGACTCTTAATGATGCGCAACTAAACTATACTACAACTGAGAAGGAATTCTTGGTTACAGTATTTGCATTAGAGAAATTTCATCCCTACCTCCTGGGGTTCAAAACCACCATTTTCACCGATCATTCTACGCTTAGATACCTTGTGGCGAAGAAAGATGCAAATGCCCAACTAATTCATTAGATCTTGCTTTTTCAAGAATTTGATCTTGCGATTCGAGATAAGAAAGGCATAGAATATATCGTTGCTGACCATCTCTCATGCATCCCAGACTTACCATGCAATGAACTACCCATCAATGATAACTTTTTCGATAGTTGCGATTAGGAAACCTAGGTTCGCTGACATAGTAAACTACTTAGTCATGAATCAAACTCCATCTCATTGGTATAAACAAGATGTCTACCGGTTCTTATCTCAAGTCTAGTATTTCTTCTGGGAGGAACTATATCTTTTCAAGTATTGTTCTGACTAAATCATTAGCAGATGCATTCCCGATAAGGAGATTAAGAGTGTTCTGTCATTTTGTCACGAGCTTGCATGCGGTGGACACTTTGGTCCCCGCAAAACTGATGAAAAAGTGCTATAAAGTGGGTTCTATTGGCCCACTTTATTCAAAGATGCCTTTGAATTTTGCAGGAGGTGCCCTAGATGCCAAATGGTAGGATGCTCAAAGTGAAATATGATGCCCCTTAACTCAATTCTAGAAATAGAACTCTTTGATGTTTGGGATATCGACTTTATGGGTCCATTTTCTAATTCATTTGAGAACCAATACATATTGGTTGTTGTGGATTATATATCCAAATGGGTAGAAGTCATTCAAAGCAAAACTAATAACAAAAAAGTTGACATCAAGTTTTTGAAAGAGAACATCTTCTCGCACTTTGGAACCCTCATGCTATCATCAGTGATAATGGCTCCTTCGAAGCTCTTATGCGAAAGTATACCATAACTCATAAATTGTCCACATAGTATCATTCTCAGACTAGTGCAGATTGAGGTCTTAAATAGACAAATTAAACTTATTTTGAAGAAGACCATGAACCAAAACAGAAAAGATTGATCCACCAAACTGGTAGATGCCTTATTCGCCTACAGAACCGCTTTCAAGACAATTCTAGGTATGTCTCCATATAGATTAATCTTTGGAAAGGCTTACTACCTGCCTGTTGAATTAGAGCATCGAGCTTTATGAGCCATCAAACAACTAAATTTTGATTTACATAAGGTCGATGATTTTCAAAAATTGTAAATTTTTGAACTTGAGGAGTTGAGAAATGATGCCTATGAGAATGCTAGAATAACAAAAAGTAGGGTTAAAGTTTTTCTTGAAAAGTTATCATGAGAAAAACTTTTGTCCCCGAAAAAGTCTTACTTTATAATTCTAAGCTTCATCTTTTTCTAGGGAACTTGAAATCAAGATGGACTGGGTCATTCATTGTAAAGACCGTGTTATCACTTGGTACTTGTAGAGATCAGTGACACCAAGAATGAGAATGACTTTAAGGTAAATGGTCAACGCCTTAAACCTTTCTTAGAATCGGTGCCAGTAAATGAGATGATAATGGGTCTATTCGACCCAGTGTATCAGTAACAACACCTATTTTACTTTTTATTTCATGCATCTAGATATTTCTTTCATGCATTGGGGACAATGCATGCCATAAATATGGGGAAGAGTCTAACATAGGTTTTCTTTTTAGGTTTTCTTAAAAAAAACTTTTTGAAAAGGAAATTAATATTATGACTTATATTTGTGAAAAATTAAGTTAATCTTAAGAATTAGGGGAATCATAATTAGGATTTCTTACACTTAGTCGAAATAAGATTATTTATTTGACTTTTAGTTATAGAAAGAAAACTCGAAAAGGTAATTTAGTCTTGATGTTATCTTGATGAAATATGCACTTTATACAAGCACGTACACACTTAGGATTCAAAATAAAAACTCTTGTGCCTTATTAATAAAAAGAGAGAAAAGAAATAAATAAATAATTCTCTTATTATGCTAGATAATTGTGCTTCATAAAGCATAAATATTCACGCCTAAAAATGACTAATTTCACCAATAAAATTCTTAGTTTTGTGGCCTTGTTTATTTGAGTTCTCACAGGGGTGTTTTTTCACCTAGTGCCCTAAAATCGTCCAGTTTGGGAGTCATCGGCTAAAGGCTCGCTACATGCGTAAATTAGAAAGCCTAATTACACTAAGAGATAAAAATCATAATAATAATAATAATAATAAGGCATAAGAGTTGGAGTTTAAAAATCTTGAGTCAAAATTCATGATCACAAGGGTGCATACTATTCGGGGTAAAATGATAGACTAAATAAGAAATTCAGTTTGAAACCTTACCTATAATGACTACTAATTTTAGCATCAAGACTAAGTTTAATGATTAATTTGATGAACTTAAGAATTATAGATTGCTTAAATTTTCAGTAAAAATTTTTCAAATATTTTTCTCTTTCAGAGATGAGCTTCGAAAACGCTAACACTTTGTTTTTATTTTTATGAATTTTGTGGGTATAATTCACTGAAAATACTCACAAGACACAACTCGTCCTCTACGAATAACTTAGAGGTTTAACAGTTTGTTGCATGTGCTAAGTGCAATCGTGATATCTACGAAAGTGAGTTAGGTTAAATTATTTTAGTATTTTTTATTTGTTTTGCTCGAGGGTAAGCAAAAGATAAGTGTGGGGTGTGATTACTTATCAATTTTGCATATTTATTGTCACATTCTCATATTTATTTTTAATAAAACTCTGTTGTTTTATTCTCTTTTTGCTTAGTGATGTGCATACTTTTAAAAAAGGGAGAAAAGATGGGAAAGAGCCCAACAAGTCCAAAAAGCCTAACAAATTCAGAGATTTTTGAGGTAATGATATTTAGAGATTGAAAGAAAAATCTATTAAATTCGTGATTGAAAATCAATTATTCTCCAAGTAAATAAAAAAGGATATTCTCAGCATATTCAGGGTTTAAATTCAAATTTTGAGAATATACAATTTTGATTACATGGCAAGATAGAGTCATAGAAGGAAACTCCAAAAATCTACAATTCAATCAAAGTTCAGATTCAGACTGAGCATCTTTTAGTAATTTGATCATAACTTTCATTATAGAAATACAAATATGATGATTTAAGATGTTCTAGAAAGAAAACTTAAAGGGTTATAATTCTTCTGTTGACTACTGTTTCTATTTTAATCATTTGATATGATAGCTAGCTCCAATTCAACTCAATTAAATTTTCAATCAAGAGAATAAAAAGATATTCTCAGTATATTCACAATTCAACTTCAAAATTCTGAAAATATGCCTTTTGTTGAGTCAGCATTTTGATCAGTCATTACCCCATACTTTCTCCTATAAATACCCAGAGGATGCAGAAGAAGAAGAGAGACAGAAAATTAGAATTAGAATTCTTCTTTATTCCTAAAATTTGGGTTATTATTAGATAGAAGTTTTATTACTTTCTAATTTAGGCCAGAAATAAAGTGAGAGAGAGAGAAAGAGTGTTGTAATCGAAGATTGAACGTGAATGATCGCTTACCTATATTCCATATCTAATGTCACATTTTCATAATTATTGTCTAATAGATCATGTATTAATCTTATTTTTGTTTAATAAAATGCAGGCCCATTACTAATGGAGGTGGAAGAAAATTGAGCCCAAAAACCTGCTTTAAGTTTTATCTAAATTATAGAAGGAATAAATATTCAGGAGGATAGCCATGATCATAGCTGAAGATCAATGCGTATCAGGGAGGAACACATCAAATAAAACTGGTTAATTTAGTTTTATATGAATCCAATTTGGTTAGCTTGAGTATCACCGAAGGTCAGATCAAAATCAAATATCAAACAGAAAATCTGTTGGGTAAAAGGGGATAGAACTAAACGCCAGCATATATGCCCCTGGATGTGCCCATGGCCATCCAGGCCGCGGGAACGCGGCTTACCCTTTATCTCCAAGAGATAAGGGGAGCGTTTTCTCCCCTTATCTCCTCACTCTTCTCCCCTCTGGGTTTTTACCTATAAAAAGCAGGAAGTTTACTGAAGAAAGAACGGAAGACTAGTTGAAGTTTCTTTCTTTATTTTTAAAATTTTAGATCATTATTAGATAGTTTATGGGAAGTTGAATCTCAATTTTATTTTTATAGTTCAGTTCAGAAATAAGTGAGAGAGAGAAAAAGAGTGTGGAATTGACCGTTGAAGTGACAATCAAAAAAGATTCATCATTGCTTAAACTCTGCTCAACTTTACTGGTATGTCTATGTTTTCATTTCATTCATTTGTTTTTTTCCCATGATTCTTCTTCCTCTATAAATATTATTCTTGATTGATTTCTATAAAAAGGACCCAATGAATCATATGAATGCCTAAACTAAGTCTTGCATTTTGGCGAGTGTTCTTGAAGGCACATGAGGATAGGCCTAGACTTATCTTGAACTTCAATCTTGAAAATAAGTCTTAAACTAGTTTTTATTTCATACTTGATAAAATCTTGATAATTCAACATTCCATTTAAGAATTGTTTCAAAAAGAAGTAATTTTTTTTCAAAATTGATCTTATGTGTTTTACTTGATCCCTTCTAAAAATCTAATTTTTGCCTATGATCTCATTGAGGCAATTTAATTTTTCAAGAGAAGAACATATAGTTGAACAAAAGAATAGTTAGCCCGGATTCTTCTTTATTAAAAACAAACAAACACCATCACTTTTAAAAGCCTTTTAAAGATCACTTTCTTCAAAACCTTTTCTAAGTTTTAAGTTATTTTAAATCATCTCTTTACTCTCCATTCTCTTTAAGCATTACAAAAATACCAACATCATTCTTTGCTTTTGAAATACATTGAAAACCTTCCATCGCATTCCTACTTGTGAATCACGACCCATTAGCCCAAAGGTACACGGTAATTCTCACGGCATTTGCTTGAAACCAGTGACATCAATAAAGATTCTAAAGGTTCACCTAGAAGGGGGGTGAATAGGTGATGGCTAATCTAATGGTCACTTAATGCCAAATGATGCGGAAGCTAAAAACAATTATGACCTAATTAAACTTTTATACTAAACACCACGTATAACCAAAGAGTGTTGCCGAATTCCCCGTGAAGGGCTCTGGACAAACTCCTCTAGATTCCCCTTGAATGGGTTGAGGTGCCGCGTTGGCTCTCTTGGTTGAATACAAGTGTTAGCAAACAATCCCACGCATGTATATCAATGAGCACAAATGAATATATCAAGCATATAAAGATACACAATAAAAGTATGCAAGATATAAAAGAGATAGAGAGAGAGAAAGAGAAATCGCAAACACAAGGGTATGTTTCGAGGTTCGAGCACACTTGCTCTACATCCCCGCCTTCGACACACGAAGGATTTTCACTATGCAAGATCCCAATGGATCTCTCCCCGGTGCCGCAACACCTACAAGCTCTCGGACTCCCTAGTCCCGTACACACGCAAGCCCACCGGCTCGCCGAGGCCGCACCTCAAACACGAGTTCGCACCCGAACCCGAAAACACCAAGTCCTCACTAGGACCCAAACAATCGCGAACACAACCGTCCGCCTCCTCAAAGGAACAAAGTAGAACTTTGGTGATCACAACTCTTGATCACCTAAAATCCTCTCACAATAACACTCCCTATAGGGCAGATATAGCAATGGATAACTCAAGTGTTTGTGTGAGAAAACAAGGAAAGAGATGGTGGAGGAAAACTCAAAGAAATCACTTTTAACACTCTTGATAAAACTTTCCTTTTAGATAGAAAATATTTGCTCTCTATTTTATGGAGAAAAACTTCTGAAAAGAGTGGGAAAAATTGGCTCTAAAACTATCTCCAAATCTTAAAGAAAACAGCCCCCAAATGACCCTTTATATAGAGTCTGGAAAACTAGCCATTGGGGCTCTGTCAGAGCTGCCGGTCGACCCGCCCGGTCGACCGCCAACGGTCAGAAATCCGACCGTTGGAGCCACGGTCGACCGCCCGGGTCGATCGACCCACTGGAGCAGAGAGTCGAGCTCTCTGTCGGTCGACCCGTACGGTCGGCCGAACTTTCCAGAGAGCAGAGCTCTCTGGAGCGGTCGACCCGTACGGTCGGCCGTCCTCCAGTGCACAAAGGCGTGCACGTCTGTGCACGTCGGTCGACCGGTCCGGTCGGCCGACTTCAGTATTAGTCGACTATAAAGGTAGTAAGTCGACTTATCCGAAGCCTGAAACAATTTTCTGGGATTAAAAAGTTAGTCTTTTTGGCTCAAATAAAATCCCATAAAATACATAAAAATCTACAAAAATAGTTTTACCAATATACTTTGATAAACAAACATGCTTGCACAAAATCAAGGCATGTTATAAAAGATTGGACTATTTTTGTAACTTGAAAATATTGGCTCAAAAGAAAACTTGTATTTTTCAAAAACTTATTTTCCAAAACTCTTTATGATACAAAAACAAGATATTTTGAATTCATTAAAGCATAGTGTGTATGGATATGATCCACTACACAAATAAGATGAAATATCTAAGTTTTTGACATTAAGCTCTAAACTTGGTTTTGGATTAAAACATGTATATGAGAAAACACCAAAAATGAACAAAACACTTGAAATCTTCACTTGAATACATGTTTGGTTTTTGGTTAAAATTCTTTTCTAAAACAAACTAAATCAAGAGTGTGTGTGTATATGTACTTGAGCAATCCACTAACTACTCTATCCTTTACATTTTATCTAAAATAAAAATAAAATCTTATACCTAGACACAAGTCTTCATCTTCTTGAAGTCTTCACTTGAAGCCTTCTCATCTTCTTGACTTGGTCCAAGCTTGATCCAAAAGCTCCTTGGATCACACCGTGCTAGCTCCAAATCTTGACATTTTATCCTTTGTTGAGCTATGCACCTACTAGGATCTTGATAATGAATCTGTCACTAATTAAACACAAGATCATTAGTAAACATAACTTCATGAGTTGATCATCATCAAAACTAGGGTGATAGGCCTTTGGGCTAACAATCTCCCCCTTTTTGATGATGACAAAACTCATGAAGTTATATATGCATGGATTAAAGTAAAGCTTCAAAGAAGCTCCCCCTTAACTCATGCATAACACAAAATAATAAATATATGCTATAAAGCTCATAAACATGTATGCAAATGAATGGAGATAAAACAAAATAAATCTTTTTCTCCTATTTGTAAAACAAAACTTATATGCATAAATAACAAGGAAGACAAATACTTCTCCCCCTTAAGTAATGAAAACATGCATATAAACTCAAATACTTCTCCCCTTTTTATCACTCATCAACAAAGGGTTCAAAGTAAAATCAAATCAAACAAATTTTTCTCCCCCTTTTTGTCAAAAACAAAGAGATCAAGAAGGGCTAAAATAAATCAATCAATAAAGATTTATATGCGATATACATTCATGAAGAGGAAGACGCTAAGTTAGCTTCCCTACACATATACATTACATGAAAGAGGGATGACAAGCCCTAATTCACATAACGCATATTATGTAATGCATAAGAGGAGATGTGAAGCTCCCCCTACACACGTGTACCACATAAAGAAGAGTTGTCAAGCTCCTCAATATACAATACACTCAACATGAATCTATATGTAGAAGAGATGTTAAGCTCTCCTTGCATATAAGAAATACAAATCAAAAAAATTTTTTTAATTTTCTTAAACAAAATTTTTAAAGGTATTAGAGCTTTTGTAAAACAAACAAATTTTAAGATACCAAATTGAAAGTAATCATTTTTGTAAAACATATTGATACCAATTGACATTTAACAAATATGAAGTTGAAGCATTTTGATATCAATGTTAAACATAATGATCAAAAAAAAATTTATTTTTCATCATAAACTTTGTACTTTAAAAAAATGTGAACCAATTGAAAGTTAAGCACAGGAAAATCATATATATGTATGAAATGAGTATACCAATTGACATTGATACATATATATATATATATATATATATATATATATATATATATATATATATATATAAGCAAACAAAATATGAGTATATACAAAAAAGTTTATCAATTTAGATACCAATTGAAAGAATTTCAATGATACCAATTGAAATAACAATGTAAATCAAGTATATATCTCATATAACTACCACCCAACTCATGGTTCAAGATTAAAATGTTTTTCTCATAAAGCATACATGAACATGATCTCCCATCCATCCTCCCATTGAAGGTAGGGGTTTTCAAAAATAAATTTGAAAATAGTATAGCATTGAAAATCACTACCAAATGAAGAATAATTAACTAGTTAAAGATAATTTTTGAAAAATTAGTTAAAGATCCTTCAAAAACATGAAACCAAAGCATATGTATTTCATGAATCATACTAAGTACATAAAAGTTCAAGCACTCATAGTCCATAAAGCTCAAAATTGTCTTGAAAAGAAAAAGATGAGTGTTCAAAGGTTATGTAAATAGCATTTTCATGAAAATAGACATTGAAGCTCAAAAAGATCATAAGTCACATTTTTAATAAAACAAAAACATGTAAAATTATTATTCATTAAAACACTAATCTTCATGGTATATGTGTGATTTATCCAAAACTAACAATACACATACATATCCCAAACATAAAAGAGTCTATCAAATGTATTTTCATGAAGGCAAGAGACTCACGGGTATACATGTATATTTATTAGATTTGAATTAAAAATACATATACATGAAGTAAAGCATAAAGATTGGCGAAACTTGTATAAATGAAAGAATCATCAAAACTAGCCTATACATGTGCATAAAGTGGGTACAAATGAGCATGAAGTGCAAACATATATAAATCAAATATAACTCACTATTTGTACATGTATACATGCAAGCTTTGATAAAATCTACATTTAAACTAGTTCATACCACATGAAGCACAATAAATCATAAAACATTAACATGCTCAAAATATTATAAATGAACTAGCATGTACATAAATAAAATGGGAGTTTAGAGATTGTTACCAACTCCAAAGCTCCAAATATGGTGGTCTTTCCCACCAAACCTCCTTGACAGCGATGCATCCATATATGTGTCTATAAAGTCCATTGCATCCACTACTAAGGCACCAATCCTCTCACGTTTTGTGAGAACCCTCACCTACATCAAATACAAAAGGTGGGGGTTTTGGTACCCATATTTTCTTGGGTCCTTGGGGGTTAGTCTTGTTGTAAGGCACCCAAACATTTTTATTAGCAAAATTAAAATGATGCAACTTGTCAAAACAAAATTTTGCTAAATGGCATTTGCGGCCACAATGTGTACACTTGTACACCTTAGAATGCTTATGTGTATGTGTGTGGTCATGACGTGCAACATAAGCATATGCATGATGTGAATGTGCATGAATGTGTGGAGTTTGTTTCTTTGAAAACATAGACTCCAATCTATTGTGATTAAATGCACAAGAGCTCAAGGTAGAGCTCAAACTATCTATTTTATTTTTCAAATTCTTAATCTCACTATCATCAATGGTAGCATGTAAAGACATGTGTGATATAGAATCATTTTTCTTTATCTTTTTAGAAACATTTTCTTTTTCTTTTTCAAACATTTTTCTTTTCAAACAAGAATTTTCTTGAAAAACAATTTCTTTTTGTTTTTCCACCAAAGCAATTTTATTTTTCAAACTAGTGTTTCCTTCACATAAATCATTTAATTTAGACATAAGGGAAACATTTTCATTTTTTAAATCTTTATTTTCTTCTTCTAAGCATGCAATGTTACTTCTAAATGAATCATGTTCTATATGCATGCAATAAGTTTCTTTTTCAAAATTTTATTATCTTTCTTAATCATGTCATACTTTTCAAGCAATAGTTGACAAAAAGTAGATAGCTTATCATATGACATGTTATTATCCTCATCCTCGGATTCGGTAGTTACCTCAAGGGGGTTATCCCCTTGGACCATATAGCACAAGTTGGAGGTGTTGCTTCCAACGTCCGAATCGCTCCCCGCATAGTATTGATCTTTTTCACCGAGGGAGATGAGGGTATTCCAAACTACAAAAGCCGAATCAAAGTTAGAAACTCTAGATAAATAAACATCATTGAGGGTAGACTTTAAAGCATTAAGGGCTTTTGCATTAGCCTCAAAATTCTTACCATTTAAACAATATACATTATTAGTGGTGGCAAGATAAACATGATAACCTAGGGCTTTGAGGTACAAGGACATCTTCACCTTCCATATATGGATGTTAAGAATGTCAAACATGGGTGGTGACATGAAGTCCATGGTGTGTGTACAAAATACGTGATTAGCCTAAAAATGAGGATCTTTAACTCTAGGTTGTTAGACCCAAATCAGAGTACCAAGCTCTGATACCAATTGAAGGTTCACCTAGAGGGGGAGTGAATAGGTGATGGCTAATCTAATGGTCACTTAATGCCAAATGATGAGGAAGCTAAAAACAATTATGACCTAATTAAACTTTTACACTAAACACCACGTATAACCAAAGAGTGTTGCCGAATTCCCCGTGAAGGGCTCTGGACAAACTCCTCTAGATTCCACTTGAATGGGTTGAGGTGCCGCGTTGGCTCTCTTGGTTGAATACGAGTGTTAGCAAACAATCCCACGCATGTATATCAATGAGCACAAATGAATATATCAAGCATATAAAGATACACAATAAAAGTATGCAAGATATAAAAGAGATAGAGAGAGAGAGAGAGAGAAAGAGCAATCGCAAACACAAGGGTATGTTTCGAGGTTCGAGCACACTTGCTCTACATCCCCGCCTTTGACACACGAAGGATTTCCACTATGCAAGATCCCAATGGATCTCTCCCCGGTGCCGCAACACCTACAAGCCCTCGGACTCCCTAGTCCCGTACACACGCAAGCCCACCGGCTCGTCGAGGCCGCACCTCAAACACGAGTTCGCACCCGAACCCGAAAACACCAAGTCCTCACTAGGACCCAAACAATCGCGAACACAACCGTCCGCCTCCTCAAAGGAACAAAGTAGAACTTTGGTGATCACAACTCTTGATCACCTAAAATCCTCTCACAATAACACTCCCTATAGGGTAGATATAGCAATGGATAGCTCAAGTGTTTGTGTGAGAAAACAAGGAAAGAGATGGTGGAGGAAAACTCAAAGAAATCACTTTTAACACTCTTGATAAAACTTTCCTTTTAGATAGAAAATATTTGCTCTCTATTTTGTGGAGAAAAACTTCTGAAAAGAGTGGGAAAAACTGGCTCTAAAACTATCTCCAAATCTTAAAGAAAACAGCCCCCAAATGACCCTTTATATAGAGTCTGGAAAACTAGTCGTTGGGGCTCTATCAGAGCTGCCGGTCGACCCGCCCGGTCGACCGCCAACGGTCAGAAATCCGACCGTTGGAGCCACGATCGACTGCCCGGGTCGACCGA
Organism: Agave tequilana; assembly: GCA_038442645.1. NCBI lineage: Eukaryota > Viridiplantae > Streptophyta > Magnoliopsida > Asparagales > Asparagaceae > Agave > Agave tequilana. The sequence continues at coordinate 79,447 of JAVJIF010006208.1, forward strand.
CCCACTGGAGCAGAGAGTCGAGCTCTCTGTTGGTCGACCCGTACGGTCGGCCGAACTTTCCAGAGAGCAGAGCTCTCTGGAGCGGTCGACCCGTACGGTCGGCCGTCCTCCAGTGCACAAAGGCGTGCACGTCTGTGCACGTCGGTCGACCGGTCCGGTCGGCCGACTTTGAAAAACACCTAGAGGGGGGGTGAATAGGTGTTATTGCTAATCTAACAATCTTTTTAAAACTAAGATGGATGAATGATGCAACGATCTCTCAAAACAAGACTAAGAGCCGAATACCCCGTGAGAGGTTCTGAACTCCTTCCTCCCAATTCCCCTTAAATGGGTTAGAGGTGCGCAATGCAACCTTGTTGTATGAGAATAGATCGAACAAAGCATGAATAAAATGCAATGATGAAATGCACACAAGATATATCACAAGTATCACAAGTAATAACACAAGGAAATAAAACTAGATCTCAAGCAAGTAAATGAAAGTAATAGAGTGCAAGAGAAATTTAAAACAAGAATGGACACAAGGCAATCGCAAACACAAGATGTTTGTTTCGAGGTTCGAGCCACCGCTCTACTCCCCGCCTTCACCTCCGTGAAGGGTTTCCACTATCCACCAAGGACGATTACAACGGTCTACCGAAGACCCGAGCACCGAGCTCCACCAAGTACAATAACTTCTACCGAAGAGGTGTCTCCACAAGAACAAGAAGATCACAAGAATAACAGTGATCACAACAAGATCACCAAACTCTTTTACAACACTCTCACTCTTTTTACAACTTCACTATAGAATGAGTAAGGGATTTTTGGCTCTATGAAGTGTAGTGAGAAAAACTCAGTTGTAGAGATGATTTTTGCAAGGGAACACAACTGAAAACTAGCTCAAGAAAGAGTTGGAAATGGAGAGCTTAAACACTTTTCTTTTCTCTTTAAAAAAACTTTGAAAACTTGAGGATTTTTCTTGGTATTTTGTAAGAGAGTCTTCTCCTCTATTTATAGGGAGAGAAATAGGTTTAAAACAATTTATTTAGACCTTATTTGCTCTAAAAAAGAACTGAAAAACCTGAAAAAGTCTGCCAAAAAGCAATCTGGAAAACAGATTTCAGAATTGCACAAAAGAGGAAAGAGCCGTTGGGTATTTGCAGGCTTGGCGGTCGACTGGGCCGGTCGACCGCCAGCTCAGCTGGCAAAGAGTCGTTGGCTCGGGTCTTCTGGCGGTCGACCAGCCCGGTCGACCCAGAAAACCCGAGAGCAACTGCTCACAGTCGGTCGACCGGGGCGGTCGACCGACAGACGTGCACAAATGTGCACGTCCTGGCACTGGCGCCGGTCGACCGGGCCGGTCGGCCGGTCAGCCTGAAACAGGAAAAACAGTATTTTTTTTTTGACTTAGAAAACTTTGTAAAATAGTTTTGGGTTTGAACAAACTTAAGTAACATGCTAGTAGGAGTATATAAACATGATCTAAACATGATATTTATTTTGTAAAACTTAGGGTCATGTAAATATCTACTAAGGCATGAAACAAATTTTAAAACATAAAAACTTAAATACAAAACTCACATTTTAACAAAACCAAATTGTGTGTGTGTGTATCCTAGAGCCAATATCCAATACTCAAATTTTAACATTCTATTCTTACATTTGTTCTAGGTACTACAAGTGCTTCAAGAGGGCTTTTCACCATAAGGTCTTCAACACTTGATCCTTGAGCCCAATTTGAGTTGACTTGAGTCCAAAACATTTGCTAATAGGGAATAAACCTTCTAGATGAGTTAGATCCCTGAAACACACTTAACCAATAAACAATATTAGTACAAATAACTAATATATTTTGTAATCATCAAAACACACTAAACAAGGGTGATTGTAACCTTGGGCCAACAATCTCCCCCTTTTTGATGATGACAAAACATATAGGTTATTTAAACAAAAATGGAAGAAGAGCTTGGAAAGCTCCCCCTCAAATAATGCTATGTATCAAAAATGTCAATGAAGAGCTAAATACATAAGGCATTGAAAAACACATAAGGCATTGAAAACACATAGTTTTGTCAAAAACTCAAATGCATCTCAAATTCATCAAAATATACACAATAAACAAATAAAATAAACAAACAAAACAACAAACAAACTCATACTTTTTCTCCCCCTTTTTGTCATACATCAAAAAGGGATAAACAAAGCAAACAAAACATTTAAAAAATGTATCTTTAAGAATCCATAATGCAAACATTCAACTCACCACAAGTAAATGAAAATCTAGCATAATCTAGAGGTTTAGTAAAAATATCGGCAAGTTGAAAATCGGTAGAAACATAATCAATATCAATATCACCTTTCTCATAATGATCTCTAAGAAAGTGATACCTAATGTCAATGTGTTTGGTTTTACTATGTTGATTTGCATTCTTTGTCATGTGAATAGTACTAGTATTATCACAAAATATTTTAACATGATCAAAGTGTAAATCATAGTCAAGGAGAGTATGTTTCATCCAAAGAACTTGTGCACAACAAGCTCCGGCTGCAACATACTCCGCCTCGGCGGTTGAAAGGGCTACCGAATTTTGCTTTTTGGAAGACCAAGATACAAGACAATTACCTAAGAATTGACATGTTCCACTTGTGCTCTTCCATCTACCCTACAACCCGCATAGTCGGCATCCGAAAAACTCGTCATTGAAAATTGGCCGGTTTTCGGATACCACAAACCCATTTCAATAGTGCCCTTAAGGTATCTAATTATGCGTTTAACCGCAATTATGTGAGACTCTTTAGGACAAGATTGAAAACGTGCACAAAGACAAACGGAAAACATAATATCCGGCCTACTAGCCGTCAAATACAATAAACTACCTATCATGCTACGATAAACTTTAATGTCTACACTTTTACCTTGTTCATCCTTGTCAAGCTTAGTAGTTGTTGCCATGGGAGTTTTGCTCACTTTAGATCCTTCAAGCCCGAACCTTTTGATGAGTTCCTTTGTGTACTTGGCTTGATTGATGAAGATCCCATCCTTCCTTTGCTTGATTTGGAGTCCAAGGAAATAGTTGAGCTCCCCCATCATAGACATTTCAAATTCATCCTTCATGCATGATTCAAAAGCTTGGCAAAGAGATTCATTAGTAGAACCAAAAATAATGTCATCAACATAAATTTGCACAATAAGAATATCTTTTTCTACATGTTTTGTAAACAAAGTTGTGTCAATTTTACCTTTCTTAAAACCATTTGAAATCAAAATGAAGAAAGTCTTTCATACCAAGCCCTAGGGGCTTGTTTTAAACCATAAAGAGCTTTATCTAATTTAAACACAAAATTCGGATGTGTAGGATCAACAAACCCGGGGGTTGTTCAACATACACCTCCTCTTCAACAAAACCATTTAGAAAAGCACTTTTAACATCCATTTGAAACAATTTAAAATCTTTATATGAGGCAAATGCTAGTGTCATCCGCATGGCTTCAAGCCGTGCTAGGGTGCAAAGATTTCTTCAAAATCGATTCCTTCGATTTGAGTGTAACCTTGGGCAACTAACCTAGCTTTATTCCTAACAACATTACCCGATTCATCCAACTTGTTCTTAAAGATCCACTTAGTACCAATTGTTGGTCTATCGTGGGGCCTAGGAACAAGGTGCCAAACTTGGTTGCGCTCAAATTGATTGAGTTCCTCTTGCATGGCTAGCAACCAATATGAATCGGCTTCGGCTTCGAGGACGTTCTTGGGTTCAACATGAGAAATAAATGCATAATGTCCACAAAAGTCATGAAGTTTAGAGCGAGTGGTTACCCCTTTTGATACTTCACCTATGACGAGGTCCTTGGGATGATGAGGATTGTATCTCCAATCCTTTGGAAGTTGTTGAGTAGGCTCCACTTCAATTGATTGGATTTCATGTCCTTGAGCCTCTTCTATTTTAGCTTCACTTCCTTCATCATCCTTTGACTTGTCTCCCATAGTAGGTGTATCCTCTAAGGTCACTTTCTCCAAGCCTTCATCCAAAGCATCTATTTCTATAACATTCTTAACAAACAAGTTAGATTCTTCAAACTTAACATGTATAGATTCCTCAATAGTCAAAGATGATTTATTGAAGATTCTATAAGCTTTACTAGTATTAGAATAACCACAAAAATTGCCTTATAAGCTTTAGCATCAAATTTTCCTAAATTATCTTTTGTATTTAAAACAAAACATTTGCATCCAAAAACTTTGAAATATGAAACATTTGGTTTTCTAGAAAAGTACATTTCAAAAGAGGTCTTTGAAGTATTTTTACACAAGAAAACACGATTTGATATATAGCATGATGTATTTACCGCCTCGGCCCACAAATAATGTGGTAGACCATATTCACTTAGTATTGTCCTAGCCATCTCTTGTAAAGTTTGATTTTTCCGTTCAACTACTCCATTTTGTTGTGGAGTTCTAGGACAAGAAAGTTCATGCTTAATTCCATGTTCTTCACAATAAGTGGTAAAGGGTAGATTAATGAACTCACCTCCTCTATCACTTCTTATCCTTAAAATTGAAACATCTTTTTCTTTTTCAACTCTTTTCTTAAAAGTTTGAAAATATGAAAATGCTTGAATTTTGTGTTCAAGAAAGAAAACCCAAGTAAACCGTGAAAAGTCATCAACCAAAACAAATGCAAATCTATTCCCACTTAGACTTTTGGTTTGTGTAGGGCCAAATAGATCCATATGGATTAACTCCAAAGGACGTGATGTCATGATATCCTTAATTGACTTGAAAGAAGACTTAGTTTGTTTTCCAAATTGCGTCACAAACTCGGTCCTTTTCAAAATTCAAACAAGGAATACCTTTCACCATTTCTTTTGTGTTTAACCTAGATATGTGGTCAAATGAAATATGGCCTAATCTTCTATGCTACAACCAAGAGTCGTCATCGAGGGCTTTTAAACAAGTAATATTACAAGACATATTAGACATATCTATCATATAAACATTACTTTCACGAAAACCGAAAAACACACAAGTATTAGAAATTCTATCAATTACTTTACAAACTACATGATAAAAAATAACATCAAAACCTATATCACAAAGTTGACTAACACTCAAGAGGTTATGCTTGAGGCCATCAACTAAAACTACATTCTCAATTAAAGGGGATGTGCCGAGTTTCACATTACCAATACCGATGATTTTACCCTTGGCATCATCTCCGAAGGTGACGGTGCCACCTTCATGGTATCTTGATGGGGTTGCAAAGTTGTTGATGTCCCAAGTCATGTGCCTTGAGCAACCACTATCAAGATACCACAATCCTCTACGTCGTTGGGCTTTGGAAGGTACCTATATCATTTAACAAAATTGTTGACTTTGGTACCCAAACTTTCTTGGGTCCTTGAAAGTTAGTGTTTCGAACCCAAACATTATGAAAAGATGCACTTAGTCTATCATAGCAAAAATTGGCTAAGTGTCCTTTCCGCCCACAATGTGAACATGAGAACACTCTTCCATACATGAATGCATGATGTGTGTGTGAAGTGTGAGCATGCTTTGGGGGTTTGCCACGATGTAAAGGTTGTGTGGTATGAACATGAGCATGAGCATGGTGAACATTTTTCTTAGGGGCTTGTTTCTTAGGAAACATGGCCTCTAGCTTCTTCTTATCAAACTCATAATTTTTTAAAACAATTCCCAATGAGTCTATTCTTTCTTTAAGCATGGTAATCTCATTAGAATCAAATTGTGGAGACTTGCCTTTATAAGAAATCTTATACTTGTCAAAATCTTTTTGAGTGGAAACAAGAGTGGAAATTAATTCATCTTTTTCTTTAGAGATAGTAAAGACTTGAAGATTAAGAGATTCATTTTTCTTTTTCATTTTTAAATATTTTTTCTTAAGAAAATCATAGTTATGTGATAATTCTACAAAGACTTCTCCTAGTTCATCCATGGAAAGTTCATCATTAAGAGAAGTGGAAGGGGTTACCTTGCTTGTGCTTTCATTGGCCATGAAGCACATGTTGGCGGTATCAATCTCCTCCTCGGATTCGCTCTCGGAATCCCATGTAGCCTTCATTTCTTTCTTCTTGTAGGGCTTCTTTGAGGTGGAGGGCTTTACTTTATCCGGGCACTCTGCAACAATGTGTCCCGGTCTTTGGCAATTAAAGCAAATGATCTTTCTTTCTTCTTTGCCTCCTTGCCATCTCTTCCTTCCTTGAAATTTAGCCTTGTTGTACATCCTCCGGACGTTCTTCACAAGAAGTGAGAGCTCTTCGTCATCTTCTTCTTCATCGTCTTCGTCAGAGTGTGTGGATTGACTTTTGAAGGCTATTGTCTTCTTCTTGGAAGGAGCAATGTCCTCCCTCACTTTTCTCTCCATCTCATGGGTTTTGAGATTCCCAATGAGACCAATTAGCTCCATCTCCTCCTTGTCATTGAGTTCCTTCAAGGTGGTTGCTTTTACTTCCCATGAAGGAGGAAGAGCCCGGATAATCTTTCTAACTCTTTGATCGTTATCAATAGCATCACCTAGAGAAGAAAGTTCATTAGTAATCTTTGTAAATCTTGTAACCATATCATCTATGGTTTCATTTTCTTGCATGCAAAAATTCTCATATTGGGACCGAAGAAGGTCAATCTTAGCCCTCTTCACTTGTGAGGTCCCTTCATGTGTAACTAGCAAATGTGTCCAAATTTCATATGCGGACTTGCAATGAATAACTCTAGCTATGTCATCATCATTAAGGGCTTGAAGTAGTGCATAGTGAGCCCTAGCATTGGCATCAAATTCCTTAGTCTCAATTTCGGACCAAGTGGATTCATCACCGGGGGGTGCACTAAAGGGTTTGGTCACGGCCTTTGCAACTCGACTTCCTAAAGATTGCAAGAAAACGGTCATCTTAACCTTCCATATGGGAAAGTTAAGTCCATCAAACTTAGGTGGTGTTTTAATTCCATCGGCCATCTTTACTAAGTGAGTATGAATGAAATGATTAGCAAAAATAGGATCTCTCTAAGGTTGTTAAGCCAAATCCTAGAGTCCAAGCTCTGATACCAATTGAAAAACACTTAGAGGGGGGTGAATAGGTGTTATTGCTAATCTAACAATCTTTTTAAAACTAAGATGGATGAATGATGCAACGGTCTCTCAAAACAAGACTAAGAGCCGAATACCCCGTGAGAGGTTCTGAACTCCTTCCTCCCAATTCCCCTTGAATGGGTTAGAGGTGCGCAATGCAACCTTGTTGTATGAGAATTGATCGAATAAAGTATGAATAAAATGCAATGATGAAATGCACACAAGATATATCACAAGTATCAAAAGTAATAACACAAGGAAATAAAACTAGATCTCAAGCAAGTAAATGAAAGCAATAGAGTGCAAGAGAAATTTAAAACAAGAATGGACACAAGGCAATCGCAAACACAAGATGTTTGTTTCGAGGTTCGAGCCACCGCTCTACTCCCCGCCTTCACCTCCGTGAAGGGTTTCCACTATCCACCGAGGACGATTACAACGGTCTACCGAAGACCCGAGCACCGAGCTCCACCAAGTACAATAACTTCTACCGAAGAGGTGTCTCCACAAGAACAAGAAGATCACAAGAGCAAGAGTGATCACAACAAGATCACCAAACTCTTTTACAACACTCTCACTCTTTTTACAACTTCACTATAGAATGAGTAAGGGATTTTTGGCTCTATGAAGTGTAGTGAGAAAAACTCAGTTGTAGAGATGATTTTTGCAAGGGAACACAACTGAAAACTAGCTCAAGAAAGAGTTGGAAATGGAGAGCTTAAACACTTTTCTTTTCTCTTTAAAAAAAACTTTGAAAACTTGAGGATTTTTCTTGGTATTTTGTAAGAGAGTCTTCTCCTCTATTTATAGGGAGAGAAATAGGTTTAAAACAATTTATTTAGACCTTATTTGCTCTGAAAAAGAACTGAAAAACCCTGAAAAAGTCTGCCAAAAAGCAATCTGGAAAACAGATTTCAGAATTGCACAAAAGAGGAAAGAGCCGTTGGGCATTTGCAGGCTTGGCGGTCGACCGGGCCGGTCGACCGCCAGCTCAGCTGGCAAAGAGCCGTTGGCTCGGGTCTTCTGGCGGTCGACCGGCCCGGTCGACCCAGAAAACCCGAGAGCAACTGCTCACAGTCGGTCGACCGGGGCGGTCGACCGACAGACGTGCACAAATGTGCACGTCCTGGCACTGGCGCCGGTCAGCCTGAAACAGGAAAAACAGTATTTTTTTTTTTGACTTAGAAAACTTTGTAAAATAATTTTGGGTTTGAACAAACTTAAGTAACATGCTAGTAGGAGTATATAAATATGATCTAAACATGATATTTATTTTGTAAAACTTAGGGTCATGTAAATATCTACTAAGGCATGAAACCAATTTTAAAACATGAAAACTTAAATACAAGACTCACATTTTAACAAAACCAAATTGTGTGTGTGTGTATCCTAGAGCCAATATCCAACACTCAAACTTTAACATTCTATTCTTACATTTGTTCTAGGTACTACAAGTGTTTCAAGAGGGCTTTTCACCATAAGGTCTTCAACACTTGATCCTTGAGCCCAATTTGAGTTGACTTGAGTCCAAAACATTTGCTAATAGGGAATAAACCTTCTAGATGAGTTAGATCCCTGAAACACACTTAACCAATAAACAATATTAGTACAAATAACTAACATGTTTTGTAATCATCAAAACACACTAAACAAGGGTGATTGTAACCTTGGGCCAACAGACTTCAGTATTAGTCGACTATAAAGGTAGTAAGTCGACTTATCCGAAGCCTGAAACAATTTTCTGGGATTAAAAAGTTAGTCTTTTGGCTCAAATAAAATCCCATAAAATACATAAAAATCTACAAAAATAGTTTTACCAATATACTTTGATAAACAAACATGCTTGCACAAAATCAAGACATGTTATAAAAGATTGGACTATTTTTGTAACTTGGAAATATAGGCTCAAAAGAAAACTTATATTTTCCAAAAACTTATTTTCCAAAACTCTTTATGATACAAAAACAAGATATTTTGAATTCATTAAAGCATAGTGTGTATGGATATGATCCACTACACAAATAAGATGAAATATCTAAGTTTTTGACATTAAGCTCTAAAGTTGGTTTTGGATTAAAACATGTATATGAGAAAACACCAAAAATGAACAAAACACTTGAAATTTTCACTTGAATACATGTTTGATTTTGGTTAAAATTCTTTTCTAAAACAAACTAAATCAAGAGTGTGTGTGTATATGTACTTGAGCAATCCACTAACTACTCTATCCTTTACATTTTATCTAAAACAAAAACAAAATCTTATACTAGACACAAGTCTTCATCTTCTTGAAGTCTTCACTTGAAGCCTTCTCATCTTCTTGACTTGGTCCAAGCTTGATCCAAAAGCTCCTTGGATCACACCGTGCTAGCTCCAAATCTTGACATTTTATCCTTTGTTGAGCTATGCACCTACTAGGATCTTGATAATGAATCTGTCACTAATTAAACACAAGATCATTAGTAAACATAACTTCATGAGTTGATCATCATCAAAACTAGGGTGATAGGCCTTTGGGCCAACAGATTCAAGACTCTTTTTCAATTTTTTCTCTTTGTGACGGTATGTTTATATTTTCTTTTTACTCTTTTAGTTATAATTTCGTCTCTATGAGTAGTTAATTTTCCTCTTCTGGGCTCACTAATCTATCCGCTCTTATTCTATTCTTAGTTAATTTTAACAAAAGGATCCAGTTGAATCAATTGCATGCCTTAATTTAAGCCTTACTTTTTAGCGAGTGTTCTTGAAGGCACATGAGGATGGGATAGATTTTTGAACTTAAATTTTGAATTAATCTTAGAAAAAATTTTTTTTATTCCATGCTTACTTAATTACCTTGATGGTTTAACATTCAATTTAAAGAACGATTTCAAAATAAAGTTCAATTTCTAAAAACTATTTCACATGTTTTACTTAACTTCTCTTTAATTACAAGATTAAACTTTTGCCTATGATCACGTTGAGGCATTTAAACTTTCAAGATAAGAATTTAGAGCCGAGTCAAAGATTAGTGAGCCCGAATATTTTTCATTATTAAAAACACAATCAAATCACTCTCAAAGTCTTTTTAAAAATCATCTTCTCTAAAACCTATTCTAAATTTTCAATTTTTCTTTGAATCACTTCTCTACTCTCCATCTTTTTTTTAAAAAAAAACATAAACACTAAAACTTGTTTTCTCAACAATAACACCAAAAAAGTTGAATCACATCTCTCCTCGTGGACATGACACCAGCCCTAAGCTACACGAAAATTTAATTTTACAAACACATAGCATGTGATATTGTTAACGGAAAGTGAGGATTTTAAACTAAGATCCGTCACTGAATATCAAAATAGACATGACTGGATTAAATGAAAAGATGCTATACAAGCTGAATTGAATTCGCTTAATAAACGTATATTTGAAACTATTGTCCTCACTCCTAAAGTCGAGAGACTAGTAGGATACAAATGAATTTTTGTGTGAAAGCGCAATGAGAAAAACGAGATTATGAGGTACAAAACTCGACTTGTTGCTCAAGATTTTTCACAAAGACTTGGATTATGAAGAAGCGTATTCTCCAGTAATGGATGCAATTACGCTTGACTATGTAATCAGCTTAACAGTTTCTAAAAAATTAAAAATGCGTCTTATGAATGTTGTTATAACTTATTTATATAGATCGTTTGATAGCGATATTTATATTAAAATTCCTGAAGGATTTAAGATCCCTGAAGCATCAAGTTCAAAACTCAAAGAATTAAATTCGATCAAATTACAAAGATTATTGTATAAGTTAAAATAATAAGGACGTATGTGGTATAATTGCTTAAGCAAGTATTTGTTAAAAGATGGATATATGAATAACCATATATGCCCATGTGTTTTTATAAAGAAAACAACATCTTAATTCATTATAATTGCTGTCTATGTTGATGATTTAAACATTATTGGAACTCATAAAGAAATCCTAAAAGCAACGATATATTTAAAGAATGAATTTGAAATAAAAGACCTTGGAGAACCAAATCTTGCATTGGTTTACAGATTGAGCACTTTAAAAGTGAAATACTTTTGCATTAATCAAATTATACTAAAAGGTCTTGAAATGCTATAACATGGATAAAGCAGATCCTTTAAACATTCCAATAGTTGTTAGATCATTGAACGTGAAAAAGGATCCATTTCGCCTTCGAAAAGATAAAGAAAAGGTTCTTGGTCCTGAAGTACCATACCTAAGTGCAATTGGGGCTCTTATGTATCTGGCTAGTTGTACCCGACCAGATATAGTACTTTCTATTAATCTATTAGTAAGATTTAGCTCACCTCCTACACGGAAATATTGGAATGGTATTAAGCATGTACTTCGTTATCTTCGAGGAACAACTAATTTTAGGTTGTTTTATTTCAGAGAATCAAAATAAGAAATAATTGGTTATGCTGATGCAGGTTACTTGTCAGATTCACATAAAGTCAGATCTCAAATAGAATATGTGTTCACATGTGGAGGTACAACGATCTATTGACGTTCATAAAAGCAGGCACTTATTATCACTTCTTCTAATAATGCTGAAGTCATAGTACTCCATGAAGCAAGTCGAGAATATGTATGACAAAGGCCTGTAATTCAACACATCTAAACAACTTGTGGATTATCAGTCAATAGAGATCCAATATTACTGTTTGAAGACAATGCTGCATGTGTTGCTCAAATGAGGGAAGGATTCATCAAAAACGATCGAACCAAGCACATACCTCCGAAGCTCTTCTCAGTCAGCCATGAGCTTGAGAAAGATAAGGAAATTAATATTCAATATATCTGACCAAGTGATATGAGGTAGTTCTCTTTACAAAGGCACTTCCCGCTATAACTCTCAGAAATCTTATTCGTGATATTGGGATGCGTCATCTGCGAGATTTATGAAGAATAACTACTCATAACAACTTGAGAGAGAGCTTACATGGCTGCACTCTTTTTTTCTTACTATAGTTTTATCCCACAGGGTTTTTCTGGTAAGATTTTTAATGAGACAACATAGAGTACGCATACAGAGTGGTGTACTCTTTTTTCCTTCACTATGATTTTATCCTACAGGATTTTTCTAGCAAGATTTTTAATGAGACATCATAAATGTTGGACATCCACGGGAGAGTGTTATAAATGTATTGTCTGCCCACCTACTGGCATAGTAAAAGTTATTGTGCGATGACGTAAGCGATGACGCAAGCATGCTAATAGTGGCAGCATAATATCCCAAAGTTTTTCTATAAATAGGCCCTTACTGATTTATTTCAATGTACACTTTAAAAATCAATAAGAACTCTTACTTCTACTCTCTCTAGAACCTTTATTTCAGTGTTATACTTTCTCGGGTTTTACAACAACTATCTTATTTTACAATAAAATCAGTTCCATGGTGTAGTGGTTAGCACTCTGGACTTTGAATCCAGCGACCTAGGTTCGAATCTATGTGGACCTTTTTTATTCTGATAATCAAGTAACTTTTCTATAAATTTTGTTGTAATATTTTTGGGATGTCGTTTCAGCCACTCACGTCAAATCGTAATTAAGAAGAAAATTCACTCACAAAATTTAATTTGCTTTGGCCACTTCTTTCTTTAAAGAAAGGGAGCGCGCCAACGTGGAAAACACAGAAACGCTAATGAGGGTCGCGCGCCAACGTGTTAAGCATAGAAGCGCTATTGAGCACGCTTTAGAATGGTGAAAAAGACTTAAATATCCCCTTAGTATTAAGTTGAGGATTGTGATCATGATCGTAGTTTTCACAAAATTGTCCTATTTCTGAGTCTTTATTAGTGTTGTGACACGACAGTTTGTCATCAATTATTGAGATCACACTAAAAACCAGGTTATGACAACAACTGTTGTACATGCTCAAGATTGTGATCGATGTTGCAAAACCGTGACAATATATAATACTTACAAAAGTAAACTATTGTAGAACAAACTAGTAATACCAAGATAATAGAGTAGAAAAGAATATGAAAATTCGGCTCAAACTTGGCATACATTCATTGGGAGAGAAAACCTGAGAGAGTTTCATTAATAAACTTGACACAAGAGATTTAACTTTCCCATTGATTCTCACAAAGAGTATTCATCTTCCTCTTGAATCCCTCTAGATTAAGAAAGAGTATTCTTTCTATTTTTGCACTGACACCTACTTTTCTTTTTGTATTGGCTTTTCTTCTTGTGTTGTTATAGAATAGGTTACAACCTATATTTATAGAGTTTTTATAGTACAAACCCTATTAGCACTATAAGATGATCTTGCTCTCGAATGTTTGATTAACTTGACAATCCTTAAAGAAATTGATTTTCTTGATTTCGAAGAATTATAGGGCCCTTTAAACTATAGAAACAAATCTTCATTGAATAGGAACTGATTCCTATTCGAACTCTACCAGAAAAGGAACCAAAACGTACCCTAAAAGAAAATTGAAAACCTGTTTGGGTTTCTGGCTGTCAAAAGGCTGGGCAGGCTCCTGTCGACAGGCTTCTGGCTTGTCGAAAATCTGAACTTGTTGCCTTCTCTGTTGAGTGTTGTCGACAGGCCGTATTGATTAACCTTTATGTGCAGTTGACAGGCCTGTCGACTGCCACACAAATTTCTTGATCTGCTTCATTTTCAAATTTTGATTGGATCTTCTTTGACCATCATCTCCTCTTGAAAACAAGGTAATATCCCAACAATCTCCACCTTGAAATGTTTTTCAAGCCTTTAACAAAACACCTTGAAAATTTTAAAATTGTACCTTGATTCTTTTCTTTATTGTAATCGTATAGTGAAGCCTTTATTCTTTTCCTCTCTCTGGGACTTTTAGCTAATTCACCGCCATATCTTGGGTCATCTCGAGCTTTACTTGAATGCGTCCTTTCTCTTTCCTGCAATATTTTAACCAGGTTCACATTCATTCGCAGTCTTTCTTGAACCTCTACCTCGCGATGAGCTTTCTTCTAAGCTTTTTATTAAAACTCCGTATTGAACTGAGTTTTTTCATTTTTAGTTTGTATATCTTTCACACTTCTCTCCTTTCATAATTAACCTGTCTCCTTGGCTAACTGTAACGATGACTTGTTGCACTTGGATCCAGCATCCTTCTTCATCGAGCAACCTATGAATATTAGATTGTACCGTACCTATGGGACATACTGGACCACCTCCAGAGCACACATCATCCCATCTTCTCCTCTAACATTGACTATCCTGTTGGCCCAGAGGCCTTCCACTCTAGTTTTGATGATGATTAACTCATGTAGTTATAGTTTACAAATAATCTTGTGATATTTAGTTTCAGATATTTGATCAAGTTATTAATACGTGATTAGCTTCAACAAAGGTGTTTTGGAGTTTCACATGGTGATTCAAGAGCTCGAGCGTCAAAGTTCACATCTAGTACTCATTGGAGTCAAGCTCGGGGAATCGCGTTTGGATCGAGTCAACTTGGAGATGGCGTTCTACAAGAAGGCTTCGGTTTGTTTAATTAAGATTTAGTTTAGATCCATTCTAAAGATTAAATAGTGTGATATGCTCAAGTTCACAACACACACACACACACTTGTTATAAGTTTCATGTTTATTGGTTTGGTTTTCATGGATAAGATAGAATCAAAATAAGTTTACATGGTTTAATATATATTAGATTTGACCTATATACATCTATGCTTCATATACTTAGAAAAACTTATTTTGATACACTATTCATGTGTTTGGAGTTTTGTATTTAGACAAAACTTATTTTTTGATTTAATGTCAAAAACATGGATATAATACCTTTCATGTATATTGGATTCTATCCATATACAACATGCTTCAAAGTTGTTTAAATATCATGTTTTTGTGTTTATATGAGTTTTGAAAAAATCGGATTTCCATTTCAAAAATTCTATTTTGGAAAATACAAAATTTGGTTTAAGGCAAATTTTTCAAGTCACAAAAATGGTTCAAAATGTTTATAACATGATTTGATTTTTACTCAAATATATTTGTATTTCAAAGATATAATATGAACTGATTTTTGTGGAATTTATGTGTTTTTATGGGATTTTATAAAAGATAAAAACTAAGATTTTTAGTCCCAAATCTATCTGGCTGGCAGGCTGCCGGTCGACCGGGCCAGTCGATCGTAGCAGTGAGCTGTCGACCGGGCCGATCGATCGACGTGCACAGAACGTGCATGCAGCCTTGCTGGGGAGGCCGGTCGACCGCCAGAGAGCTCTGCTTTCTGGAAATGCCTCCGGTCGACCGGACAGAGAACTCTGCTCTCTGTATCCAGCTCGGTCGACTGGGCGGTCGACCGGTTAGAGAGCCGTTGCTCTCTAGTTCAGGGCACGGTTGACCGCTGGGCTCAACGGTTAAATTTTTGACCGTTGGCCAGTCGACCGGCCGGTCGATCGGAAGGGCATTCTGGCCCTTTTCAGCTGCCAACGAGCAGATTTCTAATGAGGATATAAATACTTCATTTGAAGTTGATTTTCAACAAGGATTTTTAGAGCAAAAATTTCTATCTTCTCAAGTGTTTTAACACTAGTTTTAAAAGAGTTTTTAAGGCTAAAGATTTCATCTTTATTTTGTTTTAAAAGGGTTGAAAAATTCAAAGAAAAAGAAAGCCTTTGGGATTGTTTTTTATCTTCATTTTTATATCAATTCTAAAAGTTTTCCTAAGATTTTTTCTTTGTGATTTTGATTTTCAAACTCTTTATTTCTTACACTTGAGCTTATCATTCTATCCTATCTATAGGATCTTTGTTTTTGTGAGAAAATTGGTTTGTAGTTGTTAGATCACCAAGTTGTAAACCTTCCATTAATTGTGATATCCCTCTAGTGAGAGGTTATTGAGTTGTTTTCCCTCAAGTGTGAGGTGATAGTGGAAGTGGTATTTGGCTCCCTCTAGTGAAAGGTGGAGATTGTGTTGAAATCCCTCAAGTGTGAGGTGATTGTTGTTTGTGTGGCTAAGTGCCTATCCCTCTAAGTGTAGAGGTGATTTATTGTGTGTCTTGCCTCTAAGAGTAGAGGTTGTATTGGTTGAGAGAGGAGTTGTGTACTCCCGATTTGTATTTGTCCCAAATTCTCAGTGGAGGTTCCCTGTGTGGGAAGTCCTGTGTGGACGAGTTAGTGAAAATCCTTCTGTGTGAAGGCGGGGACGTAAAGCTGTGTGCTTGAACCTCAAAACATATCTGGGTGTTTGCGATTAATCCACTTTCTCTAACTCTCTCTTACTTTGTGCATTGATTCATATTATCAAATCATATACATGCTTGTGTTATTTGTGTGTGGCCATACTTGTGTTTAACCAAGAGAGCTTCATATAGCACCTCAACTCTTATTCAGAGGAATCAAGAGGAGTTAGTCCAGAGCCCTTCACCGGGAATTCAGTGGTTCACTAAGTGTGTTGTAATTAAGTTTTTAATTTTCGCATTATTGTTCATTAGATAAGCCGTATACCTATTCACCCCCCTCTAGATGTACTTTCAATTGGTATCAGAGCCTACGCTCTTGATATTAGGTTTAACCACCTAGGAGTGTGATCTTGGTTACTAATCTATCATTTGCATTTGTTGGCCCAGTGGCCTTCCACTCTAGTTTTGATGATGATTAACTCATGTAGTTATGTTTACTAATAATCTTGTGATGTTTAGTTTCAGATCCTTAACCAAAATATTAGTAGGTGATTAGCTTCAACAAAGGAGTTTTGGAGCTTCTCACATGGTGATTCAAGAGCCCAAGCATCAAGATCAAATATTCACAATTGGTATCAAGATTTTGTTTACTTTCAATTGGTATTTATTAATCTATTTCTTTCAATTGGTATCCATGAAGATTTATATTGGTGTTTTGAAATTTGATTTACTAAGATATCTCAAAATTTGTTTTATTGAGAAAATTCAAAATTGTGTTTTTAATAAGAAATGTTAAAAATGTTTTGATATAATTGCATATGTACAAGGGGAGCTTTGAAAAGACACCTAGAGGAGGGGTGAATAGGTATAAATGCTAATCTAAGACTAAATGAAAAACTTAAAGCTCTAAATGCGGAAGCTAATGCAAATGTTGCACAAACTAATACAATACAACAAGTGTAGCCGAATTCCCCTTGCGAGGCTCTGGACTAACTCCTCTTGATTCCCCTTGAAATGGGTTGAGGCGCTATGTGAAGCTCTTGTTGGATGAGTATAAGTTAGGCGCACACACACAAGCAATCCAAGCAATGTGCACACACAATCAAGCCAAGCAATCAAGGATATAGCAATATGAATCATGCAATGGCAACACAAGCAATGTATATAATATGCTATGGCAATAAGAATGATGCTATGCACAAATATAAAGTGAGAGAGAGTTAAAGAGACAAGTGGAGCAAACGCAAACACAACTATATGTTTCGAGGTTCGAGCACCTTGCTCTACATCCCCGCCTACACCACCGTGTAGGATTTCCCAATCCACTATAGGAGTACCAAACTCCTCTCTCAACCTTACAATGCCACTGAGGCAATACAACCACAATCCACCTCTACCGAAGAGGGATACGGCCCGTAGCCAACAACAAACACCACTACCTCTACCGAAGAGGTTTACAACACAATCGCCTCTACCAAAGAGGGATCCAAACCAATACCACTCCGATCACCTCTACCGAAGAGGGATTCACAAAAGCAAGGAGGGTTTACAATTTAGAGACCACAACAACAACCTCAAAACTCTCTCTTTTCTCTTTTTCCACAAAAACAAGATCCTAATAGTTTAGGATAGAAGATATGGCTCAAGTGTGAAAAATTAGGTGTTTTGGAAAACAAGAACACAAAGAAAATACTTGGGAAAAAAAATTCTTGTAAAAGATATAGAATGGAAACCAATACAAATATCCCAAATCCTATTTTCTTTGATTTTTCCAAAAACCAAAAACAAGATGAATGAATCCTTTTTGCACAAAAAACTCTTTTGAAAACACTGTTAAAACACTAGTAAAGGTCAGGAAATTTTGGCATAAAAATCTTGAGGAGAAACTCCAAACAATGGGGATTATATAGGCCAAAACAGAAACTAGCCGTTAGAGCTGAGCTGGCAGCTCTGACAGGCAACGGTCGACCGGCCGGTCGACCGTCCAACGGTCATATTTTGACCCGTTGGAGCTACCGGTCGACCGCCCGGTCGACCCAAACTAACAGAGAGCAGAACTCTCTGCAGCGGTCGACCGTCCGGTCGACCGGACCACTGTGCTGCAGACGTGCACAAGTCTGTGCACGTCGGTCGATCGGTGCGGTCGACCGTCCCTTGGTACGGTCGACCGTCCCGGTCGACCGACCAGCCTGTCAGCACACAAAAAAAAGATCAGAAAATTTGGGAAAAATATTTTATAAAAATCTTTTATCTTTTTCTGAAAATTCTATAAAACTTGTTTTAACATTTTATATTGAAACATAAACATGTGATAAAATTTTCAAGACATATATCAATCATATCAATTCATTTTTGTGTCTTGCCAATTTTATCAAAAACCAAAACTAGTATTTTTTATCAAACTTGATTTTTCAATAGGAAATCTGATTTTCCTAAAACTCTATAGAAATACAAAAACATGATATTTGAACATTATTAAGCATGATGCATATGGACATAGGTCCAATATACATTCACAAAATATATCACAGTTTTTTGTTCTTTAATTTCAAAAATATGTTTTATACCAAAACATAAAACTACATGAATAGGTACGTCAAACTAAGTTTGTATAAGTCATATAAGCATGTATGTATATAGAGCACATCTAATATACATATAAAACATGTAAACTTGTTTTGATCAAACTATTCATGAAAACCAAAATCCAAATCATGAAATGTGTGTGTATGTGTACTTGAGCATATCATAATATTCTAAACTTTACAAATGGATCTAAAAATACTATCTAAACTAGGATACCTAAGTCTTTGAGTCATCAAGAAGACTTGCTCCCAAACGCGATCCACCGAGTGCAAAGGTATGATCTTTAAGCTTTGGCACCGGAATCACCATGATAAGCTTCCAAACACCTTGTTGAAGCTAATCACCAACTAATATCTTCGTTAATGATCTGAAACTTAAACAATACAAGATTATTAGTAAACATAACTACATGAGTTAATCATCATCAAAACTAGGGTGGAAAGCCTTTGGGCCAACAATCTCCCCCTTTTTGATGATGACAAAACTCATGGAGTTATATATGCATGGATTAAAGTAAAGCTTCAAGGAAGCTCCCCCTTAACTCATGCATAGCCAAATAAATATAATAATATGCAATGAAGGCTCTTAAAAACATGAATGCACAAATATGCATAAACAATAAAGGTTCTAGATACCAATGAAATATTTAAAGCAAAGCATGCTCTAGATACCAATTAACAAATAAACATTTTCTAGATGCTCTAGATACCAATAAACATACATTAAACTATATTAAACTTAATATATGCAAAAACATAACTATGCATATATATAAAACTCACAAATAATTCTCCCCCTTTTTGTCAATCATCAACAAAGGGGTAAACATTCAAAAACTATAAATAAAATGAGGGGTAAAAAAATTTCTCCCCTTTTTGTGTCAAACAAAACAATGCAAACAATGGTCTCCCCCTTTTTGTCTAACACAAAAACAAAGTCAATAAGGGGTGACTACAAACATGATATCAATTAAAAATATGTCAATGAAGCATCTTGATACCAAATGAAGATAAACAAAGATTAATAAATGTTATATGCTATATACATTCATGAAGAGGAAGACGCTAAGTTAGCTTCCCTACACATATGAGTTACATGAAGAAAGGAAGACACGCCCTAATTCACATAACACACAATATGTAATGCATAAAAGGAGATGTGAAGCTCCCCCTACACACATGTACCACATAAGGAAGAGTTGTCAAGCTCTTCAATACAAGATACACTCAACATGAATTTATACACATATAGGCAATGTAAAATAAATATGTTTTTCTTAAACAAAATTTTGAGATACCAATTTAAAACATTTAACATAAACATCTTGATATCATTAAGAGAAATGTGTTCTTTTAAACATATGATACTAATTTGAAACTATATTTTAACATAAAGCAAGGGAGTGGAAATCAAATACCAATTGAAAGACAACATCAAATTTTCTCCCCCTTTATGAAATACCAACTAAACATATGCATAAGCTTGTTAAGATACCAATTGAAAACAAATCAAACAATAGAAATTTTTTTTTTTTAAGCTTAGCATAAACAAGTATATATACGTATGAAAATTAGATACCAATTGACATTGATATTCTTGAAAGAGTAAGCATACATATACAAAATATATATGAGTATACAAAAAGATCAAAAATTGATACCAATTGAAAGTGTTCAATGATACCAATTGAAAGAATAGGGTCAAGTGTATATCTCATATTATAA
Source organism: Agave tequilana (assembly GCA_038442645.1). Taxonomy (NCBI): domain Eukaryota; kingdom Viridiplantae; phylum Streptophyta; class Magnoliopsida; order Asparagales; family Asparagaceae; genus Agave; species Agave tequilana. The sequence continues at coordinate 99,946 of JAVJIF010006208.1, forward strand.
CGAAGAATATGAACTAGTTAAAATGAAAAGTTTTGTTAACTAGTACGAAATCCTTCAAGCAAGGAATAAATACAAATCATTTTTCATAAAAATGAAATCCACATGATAATCAACACTCTAATCCAATTAAGCATAAAAATGTCTCATGAAAACAAAACATGAGCAAATAATAAATGTGAGTATACAAGTCAAGTATGGAGATCACAATCATGAAAATTTGTTCAATTAAGTTCAATTATTCCTTTAAACAAGAAAACTAAAAATTAATATTATTTAATCTTCAAGGCATATGTATGTCTAATACAAACCAAAGTATACATACATATCCAAGATACAAACGAGTCCACAAGGATATATGCATGAAGGCACGTGGCTCAAAAAGGATATTCATGTATATCTAATGGTTTGGACAAGGTAAACATATACATGAAGTTTAAATACCAATTCAAAGAAAACACGAAAAGCATGAAAAGTATGAAAATTTAGCTTTTCATTAAAACAATTTGATACCAATTCTTTTCAAGGTATATGTATGATTTGTCAACACAAGAAGTATACATACATATCCCTTAAACACACTTTGAGTCCATAATAGATATTTGCATGAAAGGCAAATGACTCAAGGGGTATACATGTATATCTTCAAGTTTAGCAAAATACACATATACATGAAATGAAAACTCATAATCATAAAAACAAATACCAAAAGTGGAATGCAAGTTTAAAATGTATGAATCATCAAAACTAGACTATACTAGCACATCTAATAGGAACAAACAAGCATTCAATCCCAAACATATATAGATTTGTTTGTAGCCCATCATATGTACAAATATAAATCCTAGTCTTAATGAAAATTAACATCTAAACATATATTCAAAACATGAAGTATCAAAACAAACACGAATATTATTTTGCTACATAAAACAAGTAAGGATTCATCAAAAATTCTTTTATCAAACTTCTAGGTATATGTATGATTCATCCAAATTTAACAATATACATACATATCCCAACCGTAAACGAGTCTATTAAAAGTATTTGCATGAAGGCAAAAGACTCATGGGTATACATGTATATTTATTAGGTTTAAATTCAAAATACATATACATGAAGTAAAAACATGAAAATAGGCATAGCAAGTATAAATGAAGGAATCATCAAAACTAGCTTATACATGTGCATATAGTGGGTACAAATGAGCATGAAGTGCAAACATATAAAAGTCAATTTGTTCTCATTATGTGTACATGCATACATGCAAGTTTTGATAAAATCTACATCTAAACTAGTTTATACCACATAAAGCATAAAACAACAAAATCATCATGAGAAAACTAAAACATGATTACTATGTAAATTCACATGTATTAGATTCATGATGTACATTATAGCTAAACAAAAGGTGAGAACACTAAATATGGGTTCATATAAGCAAGTGTGTCTCAAATACTATACATGTATGTCAAGGATCTAATAAACATGGCATGTACATACTAATCCATAGACAATGAAAATATGCTATAAAATAAATGAATATGAAAGCATGTAAACTATAATAAGGAGTTAGGAATTGTTACCAAAACCTAGAAGGCAACTCTCCTTGTCTCCAAAACATGGTGGTCCTCTCCACCAAAACTTCCCTTGAAAGTGATGCATCCAATTGATTTCCATGAAGCTCGGAACGCATCCACTTCAAGGTGCCATCACTCTCACGTCATGTGAGAGCCCACACCTACATCAAAATTCTTAGGGGTGGTCTTTGGTACCCATACTCTTTTGGGTCCATGGGGGTTAGTACCTTCTCTAACCCAAACAAATTTCTTTGCTAAATTAGGAGTACGTAATCTATCATAGCAAAATTTAGCAAGGTGGCCCGTACGACCACAATGAGTACAAGTGTACACATGAGCATACATGTGTTGATGGTGTCCGTGAGGAGCATGTGTATGCCGTGGAGGGTGTGCATGCATAAAGTATGGAACTTGTTTCTTTCGAACCAAGGATTCCAAGCGTGTATGGTTCATGGCACATTGGCTCAAAGTGGAGCCCAAACAATCTACACTCTTCTTTAGCAAACAAATATCATCATTAATCCTAGAAGAAGAGGTACATGCATTAGGTAGACTAGATGAAGAGGCTACACTAGCATGGCAAACATGAGCATCAATCTTATTTTTCAAAACTTCATTTTCTTCAAACAAACATCTAAGTCATTTGAAATAGAAGTTATTTTATTTTTCAAAGCAACATTCTCTTTTAAAACAAAATTAATTTTTGAAGACAAATTTTCATTTTTCTTCAAAATAACATGGCAATCATTTTTAGATTTTAAAAATTTATTTTCTTTAAGTGCAAGTTCTAATTGAGATCTCAATGAATCCCTTTCATTATAGACCTCAACCTTCTCTTGCAAAACATTATCAAGTCTAGAATGCAAACTTTTATTTTCTTTTTCAATGTCTAGACTTTCCTTTTTCAAAATCTTGTATTTTTCAATCAATTTTTCACAAACAATAGAAAGTTCTTCATTCAAAGCATGGGCATCAAGATTATCACATGAAGAACTAGAGCAATCATCACTATCTAAGTGGGTTTCCGATTGTACCTCAAGGGAGTCATTCCCTTGGATCATGAAGCATTGTGATTCGGATTCTCCACTAGATTCCTCTTCCTTTTGGATTTGCACTTGAAGCTCGGAGGTGGTGGTTGTTGTTGACAATAGATTCCACACTGCAAAAGCGGAATCAATATTAGAAACACGCATAAGATAATCTTTAGGTAAAGTGCTTCTAATAGCCTCAAGGGCTTGTGCATTGGCCCCTATATGATTACCATTACCAAGATAGCATTTCTTGGTAGCGGCAAGAAAGACATGCAAGCCTAGGGTTTTCAAATACATGGACATCCTATACTTCCAAATGTCAATGTTGGAAGGGTCAAAGTTAGGTGGGGTCATGAAGTCCATGGTAAACTATATGTATGCAAATGAAAGATTAGCAAGCAAATGGATCTCACTCCTAGGATATTAAGCCTAATATCAGGAGCACTAGCTCTGATACCAATTGAAAAGACACCTAGAGGGGGGGTGAATAGGTGTAAATGCTAATCTAAGACTAAATGAAAAACTTAATGCTCTAAATGCGGAAGCTAATGCAAATGTTGCACAAACTAATACAATACAACAAGTGTAGCCGAATTCCCCTTGCGAGGCTCTGGACTAACTCCTCTTGATTCCCTTGAAATGGGTTGAGGCGCTATGTGAAGCTCTTGTTGGATGAGTATAAGTTAGGCACACACACACAAGCAATCCAAGCAATGTGCACACACAATCAAGCCAAGCAATCAAGGATATAGCAATATAAATCATGCAATGGCAATACAAGCAATGTATATAATATGCTATGGCAATAAGAATGATGCTATGCACAAATATAAAGTGAGAGAGAGTTAAAGAGACAAGTGGAGCAAACGCAAACACAACTATATGTTTCGAGGTTCGAGCACCTTGCTCTACATCCCCGCCTACACCACCGTGTAGGATTTCCCAATCCACTATAGGAGTACCAAACTCCTCTCTCAACCTTACAATGCCACTGAGGCAATACAACCGCAATCCACCTCTACCGAAGAGGGATACGGCCCGTAGCCAACAACAAACACCACTACCTCTACCGAAGAGGTTTACAACACAATCGCCTCTACTAAAGAGGGATCCAAACCAATACCACTCCGATCACCTCTACCGAAGAGGGATTCACAAAAGCAAGGAGGGTTTACAATTTAGAGGCCACAACAACAACCTCAAAACTCTCTCTTTTCTCTTTTTCCACAAAAACAAGATCCTAATAGTTTAGGATAGAAGATATGGCTCAAGTGTGGAAAATTAGGTGTTTTGGAAAACAAGAACACAAAGAAAATACTTGGGAAAAAAATTCTTGTAAAAGATATAGAATGGAAACCAATACAAATATCCCAAATCCTATTTTCTTTGATTTTTCCAAAAACCAAAAACAAGATGAATGAATCCTTTTTGCACAAAAAACTCTTTTGAAAACACTGTTAAAACACTAGTAAAGGTCAGGAAATTTTGGCATAAAAATCTTGAGGAGAAACTCCAAACAATGGGGATTATATAGGCCAAAACAGAAACTAGCCGTTAGAGCTGAGCTGGCAGCTCTGACAGGCAACGGTCGACCGGCCGGTCGACCGTCCAACGGTCATATTTTGACCCGTTGGAGCTACCGGTCGACCGCCCGGTCGACCCAAACTAACAGAGAGCAGAACTCTCTGCAGCGGTCGACCGTCCGGTCGACCGGACCACTGTGCTGCAGACGTGCACAAGTCTGTGCACGTCGGTCGACCGGTGCGGTCGACCGTCCCTTGGTGCGGTCGACCGTCCCGGTCGACCGACCAGCCTGTCAGCACACAAAAAAAAGATCAGAAAATTTGGGAAAAATATTTTATAAAAATCTTTTATCTTTTTCTGAAAATTCTATAAAACTTGTTTTAACATTTTATATTGAAACATAAACATGTGATAAAAATTTTCAAGACATATATCAATCATATCAATTCATTTTTGTGTCTTGCCAATTTTATCAAAAATCAAAACTAGTATTTTTTATCAAACTTGATTTTTCAATAGGAAATCTGATTTTCCTAAAACTCTATAGAAATACAAAAACATGATATTTGAACATTATTAAGCATGATGCATATGGACATAGGTCCAATATACATTCACAAAATATATCACAGTTTTTTGTTCTTTAATTTCAAAAATATGTTTTATACCAAAACATAAAACTACATGAATAGGTACGTCAAACTAAGTTTGTATAAGTCATATAAGCATGTATGTATATAGAGCACATCTAATATACATATAAAACATGTAAACTTGTTTTGATCAAACTATTCATGAAAACCAAAATCCAAATCATGAAATGTGTGTGTATGTGTACTTGAGCATATCATACTATTCTAAACTTTACAAATGGATCTAAAAATACTATCTAAACTAGGATACCTAAGTCTTTGAGTCATCAAGAAGACTTGCTCCCAAACGCGATCCACCGAGTGCAAAGGTATGATCTTTAAGGTTTGGCACCGGAATCACCATGATAAGCTTCCAAACACCTTGTTGAAGCTAATCACCAACTAATATCTTGGTTAATGATCTGAAACTTAAACAATACAAGATTATTAGTAAACATAACTACATGAGTTAATCATCATCAAAACTAGGGTGGAAGGCCTTTGGGCCAACAAGCTTAACATCTCTTCTACATATAGATTCATGTTGAGTGTATCTTATATTGAGGAGCTTGACAACTCTTCTTTATGCGATACACGTGTGTAGGGGGAGCTTCACATCTCTTCTTATGCATTGCATATTTTGTGTTATGTGAATTAGGGCTTGTCATCCTTTCTTCATGTAATGCATATATGTAGGGAAGTTAACTTAGCGCCTTCCTCTTCATGAATGTATATCGCATATATTCTTATTATTGATTTGTTTGATGTCACCCCTTTATTGATTCTTTGTTTCGAACAAAAAGTGGGAGAAGAATTTGTTGGTTTTGTTTTTACTTTAACCCCTTTGTTGATGATTGACAAAAAGGGGAAGAAGTATTTAGTATATATGCATGTTTTCAGGATTTATTTTTATGCATATATGTTTTGTTTTGCAAATAGGAGAAAAAGAATTTAAGAGTTTTATGGTTGATTTATGCATGTTTCGTTTTATGGTTGATTTATGCATGTTTCTCTCTCCTAGTTGATGCATACATTTATTTAGTATCATATGCTTCATTGAATATCTTATTTTTATTGTGATGCATGAGTTAAGGGGGAGCTTCTTTGAAGCTGAACTTTAATCCATGCATATATAACTCCATGAGTTTTGTCATCATCAAAAAGGGGGAGATTGTTGGCCCAGTGGCCTTCCACTCTAGTTTTGATGATGATTAACTCATATAGTTATGTGTACTAATAATCTTGTGATGTTTAGTTTCAGATCCTTAACCAAGATATTAGTAGGTGATTACCTTCGACAAAGGAGTTTTAGAGCTTCTCACATGGTGATTCAAGAGCCCGAGCATCAAGATCATATATAGCACTCATTGGAGTCAAGCTCGGTGGATCACGGTTTGGATCGAGTCGGCTTGAAGACGGAGTTCGTCAAGAAGACTTAGGTATCCTAGTTTAATTTGTGTTTTAGATCCATGTGTAAAGATTAGATAGTGTGATATGCTCAAGTTCACAATACACGCACGTTTTGTAAATCACCTAGAGGGGGGGTGAATAGGTGATGGCTAATCTAATGGTCACTAAATGCGTAATTAAAAACTATTATGATGTAAACACAAAATCTTAAACTAAACACCACGTATAACACAAGGGTGTAACCGAATTCCCCGTGAAGGGATCTGGACTAACTCCTCAAGATTCCTCTAGATAAGAGTTGAGGTGCCGCGTTGGCTCTTTTGGTTGAAAACTAGTGTTAGCAAACAATCCCCAAGCATATGACAATTAAGCATAATATGAATATCAAGCATATAAAGATGAAAGCAATAAAAACATGCAAGATATAAACAAGTAGGAGATAGAGAGAGAGAGAGCAATTGCAAACACGGGAGATTTGTTTCGAGGTTCGAGCACACTTGCTCTACGTCCCCGCCTTCGACACTACGAAGGATTTCCACTAAAATCAATCCCACCGGATCACTTGGTGCGGCAACACCTACAAAAAAGCTCTAGGACTCCCTAGTCCCGTACACACAGCAAGCTCACTAGCTCGCCGAGGCCGCACCTCAAACACCAAGTCCACACACGAACTCGAAACAATCGCGAACGCACTCGTCCGCCTCCTCAGAGTACAAGAACGAAGTCTTTGGTGATCACAACACTTTGATCACCTAAAAACAATCTCATAATAACACTCCTATAGGATGAATATATCAATGGGTTGCTCAAGTGTTTGTGAGAAAAAAACAAGGATGGAAGTGGTGGAGGAAAACTCAAGAAAATCTCTTTTGAACACTCTAGATAAAAACTCTCTTTTTGATTTGAAAATGAAGCTCTAAAACTTGTGGATATAACCATTGAAATAAGTGAGAAAAACTAGCCCAAAACTCTTCTTAAAATCTTGTAGAAAACAGCCCCCAAATGCCCCAATTTATAGAATTAGAAAAACTAGCCGTTGGGAGCCAGATGACCTGACGGTCAACCGCCCGGTCGACCGCCAACGGTCATTTTTCTGACCGTTAGGGCAGCGGTCAACTGGTCGATCGACCGTGGCTTGGATACAGAGAGCACTGCTCTCTGCCCGGTCGACCGCTCGGTCGACCGGGGCCTTTCCAGAGAGCAGAGCTCTCTGGACGGTCGACTGGGTCAGTCGACCGGCCCTCCTGCCAGAACTGGCGTGCACGTCTGTGCACGTCGGTCGACCGCCCGATCGACCGACTTCAGACTTCGGTCGACCGGTCCGGTCGACCGGCTGAAGCCAGGGAACAAAATTCTGGGAATCAAAATGTTGACATTTTGATTGAAATAAAATCCCATAAATTCACGAAAAATCTACAAAAATAGTTTCAATGTTATACTTTGATAATCAAACATGCTTGCATAAAATCAAGGCATGTTACAAACAATTTGAGCTATTTTTCTAACTTGAAAATTTTGGCTCAAAACAAAAACTATATTTTTCCAAATTGGTTTTTCCAAAACTTGTTTTTCCAAAACTTCTCCAAATATAAAAATAAGATATTTTAAACTCTTTTGAAGCATAGTGTGTATGGATATGATCCACTACAAAAACATGGTGAAATATCTATGTTTCTGACATTAAGCTCTAAACATGATTTTGGTTAAATACATGTGTATATATACATTAAGTCCAAAAACTAGACCGATATTTTTCAAAAAGAAAACTCTTTTGTATTTTTCCAAAATAAAATTCTTTTTATGAAAACTCATCTAAATCAAGAGTGTGTGTGTATATGGTAACTTGAGCAATCCACCAACTATTCTATCCTTTACATTTTATCTAAAACAAATCTTATAAAAACAAACCTAGACACAAGCCTTGATCTTGAAGTCTTCACTTGAAGTCTTCTCATCTTCTTGACTTGGTCCAAACACGATCCATAGAGCTAGTCTCCTCTTGAGTACTTGATGTGGTCTTGATGCACAAGCTCTTGAATCAAACCGTGCGAGCTCCAAAACTTGACTTTAAATCTTTTGTTGAAGCTACACACCTACTAAGATCTTGATCATGAATCTGAGACTAAATAAACACAAGATCATTAGTACTATAACTACATGAGTTGATCATCATCAAAACTAGAGTGATAGGCCTTTGGGCCAACACGTTTCATATTTTGGATATTGGTTTTTCGGTTTTTGGTTTAACCGATATTGGTTTTCATTAATAGATAGTATCAATACAAGTTTACTTTGCTTAAGTGTATATTAGATATATTCTATATACATGTAAGCTTAATTTCCTAGACAAATTTATGTTGAGATGCCTATTCATGAGGTTTGGTGTTTTGTGTTTTTAACAAAACATATTTTTGGAAATAAAAGTCAAAAACAATGATATGTATATGTTTCATGTATATTGGACCTATGTCCATATGCAACATGCTTTAAAATGATTAAGTATCATGTTTTTGTATTTGGATATGTTTTGGACAAAGTTTATTTGAAAAATCAAAGTTTGAAAAAATATAGTTTTTGGTTTTCGGTAATTTTTCCATAACACAAAAATGGTTTAAAATGTTTGATATTTGTGTTGAAATTATTATCACATGTTTATATATTATATATAAAGTTAGAAACTATTTTTGTGGATTTTTAGAAGTTTTATGGGATTTATTAGAATTATTTAAAAACCAATTTTCTGACCCAGATTACCTTCTGCCAGGTTCTGGCGGTCGACCGGGCCGGTCGACCGGACCCAAAGTCGGTCGACCGGTCGGTGGCCAGGTTCAAGGCACGGTCGACCGAGCGGTCGACCGGCCAGAGAGCTTTGCTCTCTGGTTTTAGGCAGTCGACCGGCTTCTTCCAACGGTCAAAAATATGACCGTTGGCGGTCGACCGGCCGGTCGACCGCTAGCCGCCAGAGCTGCCAGTTCAGCTCCAACGGCTAGTTTTCCAATGGGGCTTTAAATACCCCACTTGTATGGGTTATTCTTCAAGATTTTTAGAGCCAAAAATTTCTACTCTCTAGTGTTTATTTCAACAAGTTTTCAAAAGGTTTTTGGTGCTTAAAGAGATCATCTCTATTTGTTTCAAAAAAGGGTTTGGAAAATTCAAGAAAAAGAAAAGCTTTGGGATTGGGTTTTTGATCTTCATTGTATTCTTATTCTAGTTATTTTCTCAATAGTTTTCTTTGAGTTTTTGATTTCCAAACACTTGTTTTCCACTTGAGCTATATCACTCTATCCTATTCTATAGGATCATTTATTTGTGGGAAAAGAATTTGGTTTGTGGTTGAGATATACCACCTTGTTGTAAACCTTTCTTTGTGGTTGCTCCCTCTTTGGTAGAGGTTGAGGTTGTGGTTTACTCCATCTTGGTGAGGTGGAGTTGGTGTTGGATTTGTATCCCTCTTCGGTAGAGGTGGATTGTGGTTACTCCCTCTTGTGTGAGGTGGAGTTGGATTGGTGGAGTTCGGTACTCCGGTCTTCGGTAGACCATTTGTATTGCCTCGGTGGAGGTTGTATTGGTTGAGAGAGGAGTTCGGTACTCCTATTGGATTGAAAATCCTTCTCGGTGAAGGCGGGGACGTAGAGCTCGGTGCTCGAACCTCGAAACACATCTTGTTGTTTGTGTTTGATCCATTGACTCTAAACTCTCTCTCTTTATTTATGCATAGCATCATTCATATTGTCATATCTTATATGCTTGTGTTGTGTCTTGTATTGATTCATATTGCTTATTCCTATATGCTTGGTTGTGTTTGTTTGTGTGCCTCGCTTGTGCTTAACCATGAGAGCTTCATATAGCGCCTCAACTCTTATTCAAAGGAATCAAGAGGAGTTAGTCTAGAGCCCTTCACGGGGAATTCGGCTACACTGTTGGTTGCACTAAGTGTTGTTGCAATTTAGTTTTAATTTTCACATTTAGTTCATTAGATTAGCCTTATCACTTATTCACCCCCCTCTAGGTGATTTCAGCATTTGCACACATTTTGTTTGTTCTCATGGACTTCATGACCCCACCTATATTTGATACTTCCAACATTGTTATTTGGAAGGCTAGGATGTCCATGTACCTAAAAACCCTAGGCTTGCATGTTTTCCTTGCCGCTACCAAGAAATCCTATATTGATAATAGCAAGCATATAGAGGCCAATGCACTAGCCCTAAAGGCACTTAGAGCATCTCTTAGTAAAGAATATTTAAATATGATTTCTCATTGTGATTCCGCCTTTGCAGTGTGGAACATCTTGACCTCTCCAAAGCTTCAATTGCCAATCCAAGTGGAAAAGGAATCTAGTGAGGATGAATCTGAACAACGTTGCTTCATGGTCCAAGGGAATGACTCCCTTAAGGTACATTCGGACACTCAACTAGATAATGCTAGTTCTTCTTGTGATGATTATGTTGATCCCGATGCTTTGAATGAAGAACTATCTATTGTTTGTGAGAACCTCATTGAAAAATACAAAGTTTTGAAAAATAAAACTTGTAAGTTAACTAAAGAAAATAAGGACTTGTCTTTAAAATTTGATATTATTTTGTAAGAAGGAGATGTGATTTCTAATGAAAGGGATTCATTGAAAACTAAGCTTAATCTTGCCCTTAATGAAAACAAGATTTTGAAAAGTAAAAATAATTGTGAAAATGTTTTAAAGAAAAATGAGGCTTTATCTTCAAAACATGATTTTGTTATAAAAGAAAATTTTTCTTTGAAAAACAGAATTGATTTGATTTCAAAAGATTTAGAAGTTTTCTTAAATGAAAATAAATCTTTGAAAAATAATTTAGATACACGTGTTTGCCATGCTAGTGTAGCTTCACATCCTAGTGCACCTATTGCATGCTCCACTTTATCTTCTAGTATTAAAAATGATATAAATGTTTTGAAGAAAAGTGTTAAATGTTTGGGCTCCACTTTGAGCCATTGTGTCATGAACCATACACGTTTGGAATCCATGTTTCGCAAGAAAAAAATTCCATCTATGCAGGCACACAAACCACGGCATACACATGCTCCTCACGTTCACACCCATAACACTTTGTATGCTCATGTGTACACTTGTACATATTGTGGACGCAAGGGTCACCTTACTAAATTTTGTTATGATAGGATAAATGATTCTAATTTAGCAAATAAGTTTATTTGGGTTAGGAAAGGAGCTAACCCACATGGACCCAAAAGAGTATGGGTACCAAAGACCACTCCTATTTTATTTGATGTAGGTGTGGGCTCTCACATGACGTGAGAGTGATGGTGCCTTGAGGTGGATGCGTTCCGAGCTTAAAGAGGACAATTTGGATGCATCACTTTCAGGGGGAGTTTGGTGGGAGGACCACCCTGGTTTAGAGATATGGAGATATGCCCTATCGGTTTTGGCAACGATCTCTTACTTGTCATTATGTTTACATGCTTTTCATATTGTTGATTTTTAGCATGTCATATTTTAATGCTCATTATGCCATATGTCATGTTTATTAGTCCTATGACATATATGATTAGTTCTTGAGATCACCCATGTTTAATATAGACTTATATCTTTGCGTTCTCACATTTGTTTTAGCTATTGTGTATATAATAGATCTAACGCATGTGCATTTACCATATTGATCTTATAAGTTTTGTTTTGATTTTTATGCTTCATGTTTTGATTACATGTTTAGATGTTAGTTTTCATTAAAATTTGAATATATACTTGTACAACTAGTGAGCCACAAATAGATTATTATATGTTTGTACTTGAATGCTCATTTATACTCGTTAGATGTACTACTATAGTCTAATTTTGATGATTCATACATTTTGACTTGTATTCCATATTTTTGACATGTTTTTCATGTTTATGTTAAACTTCATGTATATGTTCATTTTGTCTAAACTATTAGTTATACATATACATCCTTGAACCACTTGCCTTCATGCATATACTTTTGTGGCTCGTTTATGTTTGGATATGTTTGTATACTTTAGTTTGTATAAAACATACATATGCCTTGAAGGTTAAATTATTTTGATGAAAAATTAGATTTTCTTGTTTTTCATGTTTTAAGGAATTTCATATTTTGAGCTTGATTGCCTATTTTCATGATGATGTGTTTCACATAACTCTTATACGCTGACTTTACTTAAAAGTTTTCTCATGATTTTGTTTTCATGAGTATGATATGTGCCTTATAGTTTTTGAGTGTTTGATGGTTGTGTGACTTACATGTTTTTCATGAAATATATTTTTATTTTATTCCTTACTTGAAAGATTTCGTACTAGTTTACAATTTTATCATATAACTAGTTATGGTATTCTTCATTTGGTAGAGTTTTCAAACGTGTTATATTATTTTCAAACTTATTTTTAAAAGCCCCTACCCTTCCAAGGGCGATTGGTTGGGTGATCATGCCTTGTATACTCATATTGAAAATTTATTTAAAACATGTACATGAAATGGGTAGTAGAAAGTATGAGTTATACACTTGATCTTATTTTGTTTTCAATTGGTATCAGTGCATCTTTTCAATTGATAACACAATTGACATCCATTTATCTTGTATACTCATATTTTTTATATATGTATGCTTACACTTTAAATAGTATCAATTTCGATTGGTATTCATTTTTTCATACATATATATGTATTTTATTTGTACTTGATATATCTCTATATCTTTGAGCACAAATTTTGGTTATGCTAAGCTTGATTCCTTAAATGACTATATACTTCAATTGATTATTTTTTAATTGGTATCTTATACAAAATTATGCATCATTTTGTTTGGTATATCATAAAGAGGGAGAAAATTCATATTTCACCTTTCAATTGGTTTTGTTTATATTTAGTATCTTACTCCCACACTTTATGTTGAAAAATGATTGAAAAATGATATTGATTTTTTTATTTGGTATCATACGCTCCTAATGAAAATCATTTTCAATTGGTATATATTTTATTATTTTCAATTGGTATATGTTTCATTTTCAATATTGGTATCAAATATATTAAATTGATATTATTCTCTATTTGGTATCTCTATTGTAAAATGAGTTTAGTGTTTAGCCAAAAGATTGGTTTATGTTTTTCAAATTGGTATCAAAAGTGTAAAATATTTTCAATTAGTACTAATTTTGACAATTGGTATCAAGATTACCTTTATGTTTATATCTTTCAATTGATATCAAAATTTTTGTTGCTTTCTTCAAAATGTTTTGTTTATTTTCAATTGGTATCATCATTTGGTATCATGATATTTCTATGTATACCTTTGCACTAAATTGATATATTTTTTTAATTGGTATCATAATGTTTTGATTTATTTGCACCCCTTTGTTGATTTTTGTTTCAGACAAAAAGGGGGAGAACATTGCTTTTTTGTTTACTTTAACCCTTTGTTGATGATTGACAAAAAGGGGGAGAAGTATTTTAGTATATATGCATGTTTATTTAAATTTATATTAAAATATTTGTTTTATATTTTGTTGATATTGGTATCAAGAGCATGGATATTAGTATCAAGAACATATTTTGTTATTTTATTTTGTTGATATCAAGAGCTTTTATTGAAAATTTTATTGTTGGTATCAAAAACTTTTATTGAAATTTTTATTATTGGTATCAAGAGTTTTTATTGATTATCTTTCAATTGGTCTCAAGAGCTTTTATTGATTATCTTTCAATTGAAATTTTTATTGGTATCAAGAGCAATTATTTAAGAATATGTTTATTTAAGTTTATATTTTCAATTGGTATTTAAGAATATGTTTATTTTAAAAAGGGGGAGAAGTAATTTATTTTAAAAATTTGGTATCAAGAGCATATTTATTTCATTATTTTATGTATGTCTATGCATATCATGTTTAACATTCATTGCATATCTATTGCTATGTATGAGTTAAGGGGGAGCTTCTTTGAAACTTAACTTTAATCCATGCATATATAATTCCATGAGTTTTGCCATCATCAAAAAGGGGGAGATTGTTGGCCCAGAGGCCTTCCACTCTAATTTTGATGATGATTAACTCATGTAGTTATAGTTTACTAATAATCTTATGATATTTAATTTCAGATATTTGATCAAGTTATTAGTAGGTGATTAGCTTCAACAAATGTGTTTTGGAGCTTTCACATGATGATTCAAGAGCTCGAGCATCAAAGTTCACATCTAGCACTCGTTGGAGTCAAGCTCGGGGAATCGCGTTTGGATCGAGTCAACTTGGAGACGGCGTTTGATTGAGCTTGAACCTGCACAAAAAATACAGTATTTCAAAACTTTAAAAATAGAGATGTGCAAGTGCTCAATTCTACCGCGATAGCAAGTGGCTATGCGGGTCGTGATCTACAATGAGGGTTAGCGATAGAAGCGTTCAAGGTTTGTATTGAAATCTTTGTGAAGAAAAACGAAGGTTCTTCTTTGTTTTAAGAAATGAAAATGAAAAAGAGTTAGGTTAAAGTTAAGTGAGGAAGAAAGTGGTAGAATGAGAAGGTGAGAAAATCAGAAAATGACTATGTACAAATGAATTGAAAAAGAGTGAAAAAGATTTGGAAGATGTTGTGTTGGTGATTTAAACTAAAAGTTATAAGGAAAGAAAGAAAAACTAAAAATAATTACTTACCTCCTTTTGATCAAAAGCTTACCTTAAATCTTTGGCGATGATGTTACCTTGAAGTGGAGGCAATCAGCGCATAGCCCATAAGAGTTGATTATTGTCTCTTTCACATTGCATCATCAAGACAAAACAAGCATGAAATGATACAGAGAGACTCAAATCCATCGTCATGAGCTATCGGTGGCACTCGCAAAAGCAAGGCTCTTTCGATGCTATAAGACTCACTTGGATAGCAATTGGTATAAGAATGAGTGAAGTAGAAAAGAAGAAGAGGAAGAACACTAAAACGAAGTACATACAAAAGAAAAATACAGATTCGATTTCATAACAATAAAAGAAAAGAAAGAAACCTTAAACCGATGTCACTCTCAGCACGAGCTTCATTCTCGTTCTCCTACGAAAGTCTGATCTCCTCTGAATTACATAAATGAAAACTAAAAATTACATGAAAAGAAAAACAAAAACCTACACTAAAAAAATGAAAAACTGGACTAAATCCTATCCTTGCATGCTCGTCCCTTGGAGGCTCTAAAAATCCCAGTATTTATAGGCAAAACCCCACCTACAGGATCATATAAAGATAGGGGGAGCAAACGCTCCACCTAACTCCCCAACAGAACCACGGAAACGCGGCTTTGGCCGCGTTTCTGCAGCCAGGGTGTGGCCAGGTGGCCACACCCTGTTGGTGGTGCACCCTTATTTCTTGATTTGTAATTATCTTGTTTTGAATTTGCAGTTTATGTCCGGGATTTTAACAAAATGGCCTTTGATCCTTGGCTTCAACCGATCGATTCAGGGAGGATTCTTCTCAACCGGTTTTCAACCTCTCTGATATGCCAAGATTTAGCCATGATTCCTTGATTTCGAATTTATTTTGAATTAAGTCAAGATTTGGTGGGCTTTTGGGCTCATTTCTCTTCACTCTCCTTTAGGAATGGGCCTGCAAATAAATTAAACATTTAATTAGAAAAATGCAGAGTTTATTCTATAATAAGTAGAAGAATATGATATTAAATGTGCAATATTAGTGACCAATCACACCCATACCTATCTTTTGCTCGTCCTCGAGCAAAACAACTAAATTATACTAAGGATTATTAGACCACTTTCGCAGGTCACGCGATTGCACTGAGCATGTGCAACAAGCCGTTAAACCTCTAGGTTTCCCCTAGAGGACGAGTTTTGTCTCGTGAGGGTTTTCAGTGGATTACACCCACAAAATCCATAAAGAAAGAGAAACAAAGAGTTAGTATTTTCGAAAAGCATTTTGAAAGAGAAAAATATTTAAAATATAATTGTAAGACTTAAGTAATCTATAAGTTATAGGAAAACTAAATTTTTTATTCCTAAACTTAGTCTTTATTCAAAAATTTGTTATCAATCAAAGTAAGGAGTCAAATTGTACTTCTCACCTAGTCTATTACTTTACCCTAAGTCATATGCACCTTGTGATTGTGAAAATTTGACTAAGGGTTCTTTAACTCTAACTCTTATGACTCAAAAAAAAAAATTTTTGGTATTATTCCTTAGTTCTATTAGGCCTTCTAATCTGCCCATGTAACGAGCCTTTAATCGATGACTCCCAAACCAAACGGTCTTAGGGCACCGGGGGAGAAAACACCCCAAGGACTTAAGGACTCGAGCAAACAAGGCCACAAAATTAAGGATTTTATTATATGAACCCCTTTTAGGCGTGAATGCTTATGCTTCATGAGGCATAAATACCCAACTTAATCAGAGGATTTATATATATACTTTTTTTTCTCAAACTTATCTAATTATCTTTTGCATAAATACTAAGGCTTGCTTAGGCCAAAGCACCTAACTAATCAATAATTAGATTTGTTTATATATTTTTCTTTTTCATAATATTTTTTTATAAGGCATAAGAATCTTTATTTTTGAATCCTAAGTGTGTAAGTGTATGAAGTATGCATATTTTATTAAGGTAAAGATCAAGACTAAATTACTTTGACAAATTATTTTCCCATCCTTAAAATTAAACTAATAATCTTATTTTGACCAAGTTTAAGAAATCTTAATTTTGATTTTCCTATTCCTTAAAATTGACTTAATTTCTTACAAAAAATATGTCAAAATATTGTTTCTATTTTCAAAAAGTTTTTAAAAGTAAAGAATTTTTTTTGTTTTAATAAAAAGAAAAAAACCTAAGTTATGTTAGACCCTCCCCCACACCTATCTCTTGCATTGTCCTCAATGTATGAATTAATGCATAGATGCATGAAAAAGAAGAAAGGGAAGAAAGAGACTACCTTAAGGTGGTGGTTCCGGTGGTGCTCTGATTGGTCCACGAAATGCGGCCCAATCGACTTTTCGTGGAGTTCGGAGGAACCCACAAAAAATCTCTTTAATATAACCCATTAAAATGATGTATCCATGAAGGATTTTTATTAAAAATTTAACCTCATCTGATTTTCAAATCCATAATTAATTTCAGAGTCAAATTTGTCAACCGCCTTGTCCCAAAATGGAGTGTGAAAAGATAGAATGATTGACTTGGACTCAGAAAGTACTGGAACTAATACCGACTCAGAAAAGTGACTTAAGTCAAGTAAAGGTTCAGGAGTCGAGATTGGCTCAGAAAGTGGGTCCAAATTAAGAAGTTGAAACTCAAGTCCACATTCAGTTTCCAACAATGGAATGTGACTTAATATTGGTGATTCAAGTTCAAGAATGATAGGTGTGAGAATCAAAACTGACTCTAAAATATTACTCAAGTCGGGTAACAAAACAGGAGTCAATATTGATTCGGAAATTTGAACTGGATCACAGATTTGAGAATCTAGGTCACATCTCTCATTGAGTTCAATGTCATAAAAATGAGAACTTGCCAATTTGTCAATAGGACTTTCAAAAGTATAAAACTGGTCAAGTTCACTATGATCATCAAAGATGGGTGATTCAATTTCATGATGAATTGGCACAGGATCTAATGTTAACTCGGAAAAAAATTGAAATCAGGTGAAGACACCGGAGTCATTATTGAATTAGGAAGTAGAATTGAATAACTAAGTTGAGGTTCATGATCATATTCATTCTCAAGTTCTATTTTAGGAAAGGAATAACTTGTCAAACTGTCAATATCATTTTCAAAGTTAAGAGTTTGGGCAAGTTCAAATGATTGTTCTGAAATGGAACCTTGATTTCCAAAACAACATGACTCTTTGGCTCTAACAGAATGGTTAGTGACATCAGAACTGGTCAAACGGTGAGAATGTAGAGATTGAACCATCATATCTATGTCACGATTACGAGCATTTTGAGCCTGAGTCATGGCTTCAAGCATCTTTTCATAGTTGATTGGTTCATCGTTTTGTTGAAAAGATGAAGTGCTGTCTTAGAATTGGTGGTGAAATTGTGAGTCTATCAGATTTTGTAATTTTTGTTTAGACTCACGCATACTCATTTCCAAAATTGATGGTTTTCTATTTTGGACTGGCGGAACTGAGTATGAATCTTGGAATTGTGGACTAGGTGGATAAGGAGGACAAGTTGGTTGAAAATTAGACTCGGGGGAGGTGAATCCCCACTGACTCTGTGAAGAGTTGAAATTATTCTGAAAATTTTGGTTATAAGATTGGGGGCATGGGTTATATTGATTCGGATAAGACCAATCCGGCACACTAGGTTGGTTAAAGTTATGATATACCGGGTTGGTAATATCCGAAAAAGAGGTCGGTGTGTAATATGGATTATTATTAAAATTGAAAAAATTGTTATTATAAGCCATATCACACAATAGAAAACAAACAAATAAGCAAACAAATAAAAAGAAAAAATTCTAAACTAAGTTAGGGTAGACCTATGACCTAGACGACTCCTAACTGGTTAGACTGTCCACAGGAGGTATAATGTAGACTTGACCACAAGCTATTCAGCCAGGTCAGGGCAAGATTGGTGGGAGGTTATCCGTCTGAGACGTTCCTTAATTAAATAACCACCAACCTTCAGGCTTTCGGCCCTTAGTCCCTTTCTTAGACACTGATTTGGCAGGAGTCAAATTCCAACACCTTTCCCCCTTAGGATAATCTCCTAATTGAGTCCGAGATGTCCCTAGGGCCAACGTCTACTCATTTTTAGTTAGGCTCGGGTTAGTGAGTGCTTGGAATCTGATTTTTGGGCCAAGAAAGGGTGATTAAATCTCCACCTTATCTTGTTATGGGGTGGTGCCCTTAAGATCAGTTTGTGCAAGTGTACAAGATATGCAAACAAGATTCACTCAAAGCGATGTAATTCAACCAAGAGATGAGTCCTATTCTAAATGCAATGCGAACGTACCTTGCTCCAGCACTCTTCAGCAGTAAAGTAAATGAATTGAAAAGACACATGCCTAAAATACAAACGTCTAATTTTTTTCAAACTTTTCAACAAGTATTTTACTGTTGGTTTATTAGCAGGCTCCTGGTGATGTCATACAAGAAATAAAGTTTGCAGAAACTCTAATTTTGCAAAGCAAGCAGCCCTGCAAAAAGCCTGTCAGTAGTGAACTCTTTCTTGTCACGGAACCGCGACTAGAGCCGAGCAAACGCGGCAATTCAGAGGGTACTTGGTCTCTGTTTTCTGGAACAGAGGCCCAAGACCACTTATATGTTACTGCAATCTTTTTTTCCTGCTTTTCCTGCCCTATAACCTGCAACAAAGAAGAAATTTTGTTTTAGTTCTAAAAATTCAATAAAAACCGTTACCCTCCCCGGCAACGGCGCCAAATTTGATTGAGCTTGAACCTGTACAAAAAATACAGTATTTCAGAACTTTAAAAATAGAGATGTGCAAGTGCTCAATTCTACCGCGATAGCAAGTGGCTATGCGGGTCGCGATCCACAAGGAGGGTTAGCGATAGAAGCGTTCAAGGTTTGTATTGAAATCTTTGTGAAGAAAAATGAAGGTTCTTCTTTGTTTTAAGAAATGAAAATGAAAAAGAGTTAGGTTAAAGTTAAGTTTGGAAGAAAGTGGTAGAATGAGAAGTGAGAAAATCAGAAAATGACTATGTACAAATGAATTGAAAAAGAGTGAAAAAGATTTGGAAGATGTTGTGTTGGTGATCTAAACTAAAAGTTACAAGAAAAAAAAGAAAAACTAAAAATAATTACTTACCTCCTTTTGACCAAAAGCTTACCTTGAATCTTTGGCGACGATGTTACCTTGAAGTGGAGGCAATCAGCGCATAGCCCATAAGAGTTGATTATTGTCTCTTCCACATTACATCATCAAGACAAAACAAGCATGAAATGATACAGAGAGACTCAAATCCATCGTCATGAGCTATCGGTGGCACTCGCAAAGGCAAGGCTCTTTCGATGTTATAAGACTCACTTGGATAGCAATTGGTACAAGAATGAGTGAAGTAGAAAAGAAGAAGAGAAGAACACTAAAACGAAGTACATACAAAAGGAAAATACAGATTCGATTTCATAACAATAAAAGAAAAGAAAGAAACCTTACACCGATGTCATTCTCAGCACGAGCTTTATTCTCGTTCTCCTACGAAAGTCTGATCTCCTCTGAATTACATAAATGAAAACTAAAAATTAGATGAAAAGAACAACAAAAACCTACACTAAAAAAAATGAAAAACTGGACTAAATCCTATCTCTGCATGCTCATCCCTTGGAGGCTCTGAAAATCCCAGTATTTATAGGCAAAACCCCACCTACAGGATCATATGAAGATAGGGGAGCAAACGCTCCTCTTAACTCTCCAACAAAGCCGCGAAAGCGCGGCTTTGGCCGCGTTTCCGCGGCCAGGGTGCGGCCACCTGGCCACACCCTGTTGGTGGTGCACCCCGGTTTCTTGATTTGTAATTATCTTGATTTTGATTTGCAGTTTATGTCCGAGATTTTGACGAAATGGCCTTTGATCCTTGGCTTCAACCGATCGATTCAGGGAGGATTCTTCTCAACCGGTTTTCAACCTCTCTGATATGCCAAGATTTAGCCCTGATTCCTTGATTTCGAATTTATTCTGAATTAAGTCAGGATTTGGTGGGCTTTTGGGCTCATTTCTCTTCACTCTCCTTTAGGAATGGGCCTGCAAATAAATTAAACATTTAATTAGGAAAATGCAGAGTTTATTCTATAATAAGTAGGAGAATATGATATTAAATGTGCAATATTAGTGACCAATTAGCGTTCTACAAGAAGGCTTCGGTTTGTTTAGTTAAGATTTATTTTAGATCCATTGTAAAGATTAGATGGTGTGATATGCTCAAGTTCACAACACACACACTTGTTGTAAGTTTCATGTTTAGTGGTTTTGGTTTTCGGTTTAACCGATCTTGGTTTTCATGGATAAGATAGAATCAAAACAAGTTTACATGGTTTAATGTATATTATATTTGATCTTTATACATCTATGCTTCATATACTTAGAAAAACTTATTTGATACACTATTCATGTGTTTGGAGTTTTGTATTTAGACAAACTTATTTTTTGATTTAATGTCAAAAATATAGATATAGTACCTTTCATGTATATTGGATTCTATCCATATACAACATGCTTCAAAGTTGTTTAAATATCATATTTTTGTATTTACATGAGTTTGAAAAAATCGGATTTCCATTTCAAAAATTCTATTTTTGGAAAATACAGAATTTGTTTTAAGGCAAATTTCTCAAGTCACAAAAATGGTTCAAAATGTTTATAACATGATTTGATTTTTACTCAATCATATTTGTATTTCAAAGATATAACATGAACTGATTTTTGTGAAATTTATGTGTTTTTATAGGATTTTATAAAAGATAAAAATTTAAAATTTTTAGTCCCAAATCTATCTAGCTGGCAGGCTGCCGGACCGACGTGCACAGAACATGCACGCAGCCTTGCTGAGGAGGCCGGTCGACCGGGTCGGTTGCCCGCCAGAGAGCTCTGCTCTCTGAAAATGCCTCCGGTTGACCGGACAGAGAGCTCTGCTCTCTGTATCCAGCTCGGTCGACCGGACGGTCGACCGGCCAAAGAGCTGTTGCTCTCTGGTTCTTGGCACGGTCGACCGGGCAGTCGACCGCTGAGCTCAACGGTCAAATTTTTGACCGTTGGCCGGTCGACCAGAAGGGCATTCTGGCCCTTTTCAGCTGCCAACGGGCAGATTTCTAATGAGACTATAAATACCCTATTTGAAGTTGGTTTTCAACAAGAATTTTTAGAGCAAAAATTTCTATCTTCTCAAGTGTTTTAACACTAGTTTTCAAAAAAAATTTTAAGCCTAAAGATTTCATTTTTATTTTGCTTTAAAAGGGTTGAAAAATTCAAAGAAAAAGAAAGTCTTTGGGATTATTTTTTATCTTCATGTTTATATCAATTCTAGAAGTTTTCCCAAGAGTTTTTCTTTGTGATTTTGATTTTCAAACTCTTTTATTCTCACACTTGAGCTTATCATTCTATCCTATCTATAGTATCTTTGTCTTAGTGAGAAAATTAATTTGTGGTTGTTAGACCACCAAGTTGTAAACCTTCTATTGATTGTGATATCCCTCTAGTGAGAGGTGATTGAGTTGTTATCCCTCAAGTGTGAGGTGATAGTGAAAGTGATATTTGGCTCCCTCTAGTGAGAGGTGAAGATTGTGTTGGAATCCCTCAAGTGTGAGGTGATTGTTGTTTGTGTGACTAAGTGCCTATCCCTCTAAGTGTAGAGGTGATTTGTTTGTGCCTTGCCTCTAAGAGTAGAGGTTGTATTGGTTGAGAGAAGAGTTGTGTACTCCCAATTGTATTTGCCCCAAATCCTCAGTGGAGGTTCCCTGTGTAGGAAGTCCTGTGTGGACGAGTTAGTGGAAATCTTTCTGTGTGAAGGCGGGGACGTAGAGCTGTGTGCTCGAACCTCGAAACATATCTTGGTGTTTGCGATTGATCCACTTTCTCTAACTCTCTCTTACTTTGTACATTGATTCATATTGTCAAATCATATACATGCTTGTGGTGTTTGTGTGTGCCCATACTTGCGTTTAACCAAGAGAGCTTCATATAGCACCTCAACTCTTATTCAGAGGAATCAAGAGGAGTTAGTCCAGAGCCTTCACCGAAAATTCGGCTACACTCTTTGGTTACACTAAGTATGTTGCAATTAAGTTTTTAATTTTTGCATTATTGTTCATTAGATTAGCCGTACACCTATTCACCTCCCTCTGGGTGTACTTTCATGTCCTAGTGTCGATGATCTTGCAAGCCAAGCCATCCATCATTTGGAGAGTCCATTCCTCCTTTGCAATCAAGGACTTAACAATATCCTTATGGGAAGATACATGAACCACAATACTAGAATCTAATATTCAATCTTTATCTGTAGAAGTGTTAACACATTGGTGTCTGATATACCCTCTATTCCGTCTGTCTCTGCAGCTTGTCTTTTTTTTCTCAATCACTTTTGTTGATGCTTGCAATCTTTCTTTCAGTGATCTTCCCTATGACAAAAGTAACATGCCTTCGACGAACCCAGACTTCCTTTCCTCCTCCTCTTCCTTTCCTTCCTGATTGGTAGTCAAAAGTGCATTTTTATCATCATATTTACCATCACATTTTCATATTTATTCATTTAATTCTGCACAATTATTAATATTTTGTGATTTATTGTGTGCAGGCCTCGAAATAATAAAAAGAAAGAAATAAAGCTTAAAGAGCCCAAAAGCCCAGATCCAAGCCCATATTTGAAGCCCAAGAGTCAAAGTGCAAATATCAATTGTCAAAGTGCAATTATGCAAGGGCTAAAGTTGCAATTATTAAAGTTGAGGGAAGGATAGAATTCTACCCAACCCTAAACTCGTGCAGGATGAGCATAAAAGCCAAAGATGAGAAGGAAATTCGTGGGAGGAAGATTTGAAGAAATCTGGATTAAGGGTAACTTGATTACCAAGTTACCTCGAAAATCCAGATTTAAAAGGCCAGGATTAAAATTCCAGAAGCAGAAGCCCACAGGGACGGACCAGGAGAGGCCACGCGCCAAAGCGCGTGGCCAGCAGCCACTTAACTGCCGCGGAGGCGCGGCAAAAGCCGCGCATCCGCGGCAATACAGATGAGATGGAATACCAATTTTGTGGGCAAGTTCGTCCGGGACTCTTCTCTCTTCTACACTATAAATATCTCTGCAAAGTGCAACGTACAGAGCGTCCAGCGTCCAGCGAAGGGCCAAAGTTCAGATTTTTAGGGTTTTTTCTCTTTCTTCTAGGTTAGGTTTTCTTTTTGTTTATCTTTTGTAAATTCTGAGAGTGGAGGAAGCTTTCATGGAGGAAAGAGTCCATGCTTGTACTGAGGTGACAGCGGTGTAAGCCAACTCTTCTTCAATTGTTAATGAAATCCATTCAAAGGTTTGTTTTTGTTATGTTTATTTGTTCATCTCTTCTATTTTATGTGTGTTCTTGTTCTCTTTGATCTTGTTTTCTATATTGTTTCCTTCTCTGATGTCTTGCAAACCGTGAGAACTTGACGCTTTGAGACTACCTAGCCGAAGAAGGAACCTTGACGGCCCATGGCGATGAACAAGTCTTCATAGCTTGTTGTTTTATTTCGTAGAGTAGATTAAGAAGGCGGACGATCCCATAAGCCGTGCTTGTACGCCTTCCAAGAAAAGGGAAATCATCGCAACGGTTCGAACGGCAAGCAAATAAAGAGATAAGTTTTCCTTTTGTTTCTTTTCTTTTCTTTTTCGTAGATTAAATCCACATCTCTCCAATATTCTTTTCCACAACTCATTGTAAATACCACGTTTCTTTGTAAATACCATCGTGACAATTAACTAAAAAAAAAAAAGATAAATTTTAGAGATTAACTTGCTTAACGCTTCTATCGCAGTCCCTCCTTGAGGATCACGACCCGCATAGCCTTGCTACCGCGGATTAGAACTGAACCTCACACTACTATTTCTAAATTTAATATCCTTATTTTTGTGTGCAGGAAAAATCAGTCAACAAATTGGCGCCGTTGCCGGGGAGGGACGGTAAGTTATTCTCTAATAAAAAAATATTTTTTATTAACTTATTCTTTATTCTTTTCTGTTGCAGGTTACAGGTGAAGAAACAGGATTTTTGCAACTGCAGTAACATATAAGTGGACCTGGGCCTCTGCTCCAGAAAGCAGAGCCCAGGATCCCTCCAAATTGCCGCAGAAACGCGGCAAAAGCCGCGGATCTGCGGCAAGGAGGAGTTCACTCCTGACAATTTTTCTGCAGGGTCTTCAGCTCTGCAAAATACAGCTTCTGCAATACTTATCTTCCTGTATTATTCACCATATACCTGCTAATTTAATCAACAGTAAAAAATTGGTTGTAATTAAAAATTGTTTAGACAATTGCATTCTAGGCACGTGTCTTTCAATTCTTTTACTTTTACTGTTGAAGAGTGCTAGAGGAGCAAGGTACGTACGCATTGCATGTAGAATAGGATTCATCTCTTGGTTGATTTTCTGCTTTGAGTGATTCTTATCTATTTATCTTGTACACTTGCACTAATTCATCTTAAGGGCATAACCCATTAACAAGATAAGGTGGGGATTTCATCACCCTTCCTTAGCCCAAAATCATATCCCAAGCACTCACTAACCCAAGCCTAACTAAAAAAGAGTAGACGTTGGCCCTAGGGACATCTCGGACTCAATAGGAGATTATCCTAAGGGGGAACGGTGTTGGAAGTTGACTCCTGCCAAATCAGTGTCTAGGAAGGGGATTGAGGGCCGAAAGCCCGAAGATTGGTGGTTATTTAATTAAGGAACGTCTTTGACGGAAAACCTCCCACCACTCTTGCCCTGACCTGGCTGATTAACTTGTGGTCAAAGTCTGCACCCTACCTCCCGTGGACAGTCTAATCAGTTAGGAGTCGTCTAGGTCTAGGTCTACCCTAACTTAGGTTAGAAATTTTTCTTCTTTGTTTGTTTTCTTTTTGTTTTGTTTGTGATTGTGTGATATGGCCTATAACAACAATTTTTTCAATTTTAATGAGGATCCATATTACACACCAACCTCTTATTCGGATATTACCACCCGGCATATCATAACTTTGACCAACCTAGTGTGCCAGATTGGTCTTATCCGAATCATTACATGCCCCAGTCCCAATACTATGAACAAGATTGGAATAATCATCACTACTCTTCACAGAGTCAATGGGAATTCAACACCCCTGAGCCATATGGTCAACCACCTGTTCAACCAGTATCTTCATATACGTCTTTTCCTACATCACCAAGGTTTCAGTCCACCATTGATCTATTTGATGGGTTAGAAGAAAAAGTGGATCGGTTGCAAGATACAATGAGTGATCAAATTTCTAGACTTTCAAACATTCTTGAGCATCTTGATAGGAACCAAGAATCATTCTGTTTAGAAGACCTTGATCAAAATTCAATTTCATCACATCAATATGAACTTGCTCAATCCCAATCCTTGGACAAATTGGCTAGTTTTAATTTCAATGAGATTGAATTAGATTATGAATGTGAACCCGATCCCCAACTTTGCGATTCAGTTTTCATCTTCGAATCTATGTTGACTCCGGTATCCTTACCCAATTTGGACCAATTTTCTGAGCCAACATTTATTCCCATACCCATAGATCATGAAATTGAATCACCCATTTTTGATGATCATTTTGAACTTGACCAATTGTGCAATTTTGAAAGTCCCATGGAAAAATGGCAAGTTCTCATTTTTATGAGATTGAAACTAATGAGATATGTGACCTAGATTCCCAAATCTATGATCAAGTTCAAATTCCCGAATCATTATTGACTCCTGTTTTGTTACCCGACTTAGGTAATATTTTAGAGTCAGTTTTGATTCCCACACCTATCATTCCTGAACTTGAATCACCAACATTGAGTCACATTCCATTGTGGGAAAATGATTGTAGACTTGAGTTTCAATTTCTCGACTTGGACCCACTTCTTGATCCTAGCCCGACTCCTGAACCTTTACTTGATTTGAGTTTCTTTCCTGAGTCGGTATTAGAGCCTGAACCTATCATTCTTGAGTCCAAGTCAACCATTTTACCAAGTCACATTCTTTTGTTGGACATAGGTATAGACCATGACTCTGTGATGATTTTCCAGGACTGGTCATGTAAAGGAAGTAAGTTTCACGAGAGGATCTTCCATGATCCTATTCATTCTGGGGACTGTAAATATGTAAATAAAAAAGAGGTCAATAAAGGTAGGTCCCGTGAACTACCACGTTATCTTGTTTGGGCCGCATTTCGTGGACCAATTAGACCACCTCCGGAACCACCACCCTAAGGTAACTTCTGCCTTCCCTTATTCTTTTTCATGCATATATGCATTTATTTCATACATTGAGGACAATGCATGAGATAAGTGTGGGGGTGGGCTTTACTAACATACTAACATAGGTAAAAACTAAAAAAAAAACAAAAAAATTGCTAATAAAAAAAATTTAAAAAAAAAAATTGTTATAAAAAGGAAATATTTTGACTTATTTTTTGAAAGAAATCTAAGTTAGTTTTAAGAATTAGGAAAATCACGATTAGGATTTCTAAAAACTTGGTCAAAATAAATAAATTGTTTAAATTTTTAGGTATAGGAGAGAAATTGAATAAATAGTTAGTCTTGATTTTTACCTTAATGAAATGTGCATACCAAATGCATATCTAGGATTCTAAGACAAAGACCTTGTGCCTCATAAAAAAAAAAAAGAAAAAAAAAATCACCAATTAAGCTGATACATGTGCCTCAAGAAGCATAAGTATTCATGCCTAAAGGTGAGTAAATAAAATAAAGTCCTTAGTTTTGGGGCCTAGTTCACTCGAATTTGAGTCCGCGGGGTGTTTTCTCACTTGGTGCCCTAAAGCCAACTGGTTTGGGAGTCATCGACTTTAAGTTCGTTACATGGGTGGATTAGAAAGCCTAAGAAGACTAAGAAAAATAATATATGTATTAACACATCTAATAATCAATTAGTTAGGTATGAGGGCCTCAAGAAGCCTTGATACTTATACGAAAGAAAATTAGAAGAGTTATACATGCCAAAAAAAATAAAATAAATATATTAACACATCTAATAGTCAATTAGTTAGGTATGAGGGCCTCAAGAAGCCTTGATACTTACACGAAAGAAAATTAGATAATGTTATAAAAATAATAAAGAGGCATGAGAGTCCAAGTTAAGGAATTCCTAGATTCACAAGGATGCATATGATTTTTGGTAACGAAAAAGACTATATTAGAAATTCAATTTTAATTCTTACCTAAAATGGAAAACAATTAACTTTATTAAGACTAAGTTTAAAGAATGAATAAAAATGAGGATCCTAAAACTTATAGACTACTTAGTCTCTTCAATAATAATTCAAATATTTTCCTTTTTATGGATTTTGTGGGTGCAATCCGCTGAAAACCCTCACGAGACAACACTCGTCCTCTAGGGTAACCTAGGGGTTTAACGGCTTGTTGCACGTGCTAAGTGCAATCGTGATTCCTACGAAAGTGAGTTAGCTTAGATTAACTTTTCATTTCTTTTTCTTTTTCTTTGTTTTTACTCGAGGACGAGCAAAAAGATAAGTGTGGGGGTGTGATTGGTAGTCAAAAGTGCATTTTTATCATCATATTTACCATCACATTTTCATATTTATTCATTTAATTCTGCACAATTATTAATATTTGTGATTTATTGTGTGCAGGCCTCGAAATAATAAAAAGAAAGAAATAAAGCTTAAAGAGCCCAAAAGCCCAGATCCAAGCCCATATTTGAAGCCCAAGAGTCAAAGTGCAAATATCAATTGTCAAAGTGCAATTATGCAAGGGCTAAAGTTGCAATTATTAAAGTTGAGGGAAGGATAGAATTCTACCCAACCCTAAACTCGTGCAGGATGAGCATAAAAGCCAAAGATGAGAAGGAAATTCGTGGGAGGAAGATTTGAAGAAATCTGAATTAAGGGTAACTTGATTACCAAGTTACCTCGAAAATCCAGATTTAAAAGGCCAGGATTAAAATTCCAGAAGCAGAAGCCCACAGGGACGGACCAGGAGAGGCCACGCGCCAAAGCGCGTGGCCAGCAGCCACTTAACTGCCGCGGAGGCGCGGCAAAAGCCGCGCATCCGCGGCAATACAGATGAGATGGAATACCAATTTTTGTGGGCAAGTTCGTCCGGGACTCTTCTCTCTTCTACACTATAAATATCTCTGCAAAGTGCAACGTACAGAGCGTCCAGCGTCCAGCGAAGGGCCAAAGTTCAGATTTTTAGGGTTTTTTCTCTTTCTTCTAGGTTAGGTTTTCTTTTTGTTTATCTTTTGTAAATTCTGAGAGTGGAGGAAGCTTTCATGGAGGAAAGAGTCCATGCTTGTACTGAGGTGACAGCGGTGTAAGCCAACTCTTCTTCAATTGTTAATGAAATCCATTCAAAGGTTTATTTTTGTTATGTTTATTTGTTCATCTCTTCTATTTTATGTGTGTTCTTGTTCTCTTTGATCTTGTTTTCTATATTGTTTCCTTCTCTGATGTCTTGCAAACCGTGAGAACTTGACGCTTTGAGACTACCTAGCCGAAGAAGGAACCTTGACGGCCCATGGCGATGAACAAGTCTTCATAGCTTGTTGTTTTATTTCGTAGAGTAGATTAAGAAGGCGGACGATCCCATAAGCCGTGCTTGTACGCCTTCCAAGAAAAGGGAAATCATCGCAACGGTTCGAACGGCAAGCAAATAAAGAGATAAGTTTTCCTTTTGTTTCTTTTCTTTTCTTTTTCGTAGATTAAATCCACATCTCTCCAATATTCTTTTCCACAACTCATTGTAAATACCACGTTTCTTTGTAAATACCATCGTGACAATTAACTAAAAAAAAAAAAGATAAATTTTAGAGATTAACTTGCTTAACGCTTCTATCGCAGTCCCTCCTTGAGGATCACGACCCGCATAGCCTTGCTACCGCGGATTAGAACTGAACCTCACACTACTATTTCTAAATTTAATATCCTTATTTTTGTGTGCAGGAAAAATCAGTCAACACTTCCCATGATCTCCAAACTCGAACCTTCTTGCTCCTCTTGATTTGACCTTTTTCTGATCTCGTTTGATAACAAAGTTATTGTGACTTCCTCCAAGATGAGAGTTTCATTTCCATTGAGCATGGTGGTTACTCGTATGATAGTGGAAGTGAACTGAGAATTATTAACACCTTGTCCTCCCCGTCGATCATCACATCAACAGCCAGTAACTCGTTGATGATCTTATTGAAGAAGTTCAGATGCTCCAATACTGTTATCCCTTCCTTCATGCGTAACCCGTGTAGTTATTTCTTCAAGTAAAGTTTGTTGGAGAGGCTGTTTGTCATATACAATATTTCTAATCTTGACCATAAACTAATAGTTGTTTCTTCGTCCATACATTGTACATGACATCTGTTGGCCCAAGGTTACAATCACCCGGTTTTTGAGTTTTGATGATTATAAAACATATATAGTTATCTGTACTAATCATATTTTAGTGTTTAAGTGTATTTCAGGGTTCTAAGGATTCAAGATGTCTTCTTTCCTAAAGGAAGGTATTTTTGACTCAAGTTGATTCAATTCGGGTTCAAGGATACAAGCTTTTTAACATTGCATATGGAGAAGCCCTAATTTGAAGATCTTGTAGTCACCTAGAACCTTTGTAAGAATTAGTTTGTTAAAGAATGAAGTTATGATAAGTTGGCTCAAGAAAACACACACACACTTTCATTTTTCAAAATACGGTTTTTGTTTTGGTTGGTTGATTTAGGTGCATGTCTTGATTGATATACATGACTCAAAATATTTTATATTTTTACATCTAGTTTATATCATGTATACTATCCCTTATAGCATGCTACTTAATCATCTAGCCATTTAAAAGTATTTTAAAAATTCTTCAAAGTTCAAAATTTTTCCCATAATAAAACTGTTTCAGGCCCAACGGTCGACCGGGCGGTCGACCGGATCTATTTCAGGCCTGATCGGTCGACTGCACCGGTCGACCGGGCCTTGTAGCTTTGGCGCGCACGTTTGTGCACGTCTGTGACTGACCCTTGCTCTCGGGTTTTGTCGGTCGACCGGGCCAGTCGACCGACAGAACAAAGAAACTTTTGCACCCGTAGCACGGCTTCAAGCCAGACGGATGACACTTGCATTTGCTTCATATAAAGATTTTAAACTTTTTCAAATGGATGTAAAAAAGTGCTTTCTTAAATGGATTTATTGAAGAGGAGGTATATGTTGAACAACCCCCGGGTTTGTTGATCCTACACATCCGGATTTTGTTTTCAAACTAGACAAAGCTTTTTATGGTTTAAAACAAGCCCCTAGGACTTGGTATGAAAGACTTTCTTCATTTCTTATTTCTAATGGTTTTAATAAAGGAAAAATAGATACTACTTTATTTACTAAACATGTTGATACTGATATACTTATAGTTTAAATATATGTTGATGATATCATATTTGGTTCTACTAATGAAAATCTTTGCAAAGCTTTTGAATCATGCATGAAGGAGGAATTTGAGATGTCTATGATGGGCGAGCTTAACTACTTCCTTGGTCTCCAAATCAAGCAAAGAAAGGATGGGATTTTCATCAATCAAGCCAAGTACACGAAGGAACATATCAAGAGATTTGGGCTTGAAGGGGCTAAGACAAGTAAAACTCCCATGGCTACCACTACTAAACTTGACAAGGATGAACAAGGTACAAATGTAGACATTAAACTTTATCATAGCATGATTGGTAGCTTGTTGTATTAATGGCTAGTAGGCTGGACATTATTGTTTTGTGTATGTCTTTGTGCTCGTTTTCAATCGTATCCTAAAGAGTCCCATTTGACTGTGGTAAAACGCATTATTAGATACCTTAAGGGCACAATTGAAATGGGTTTGTGGTATCTGAAGACCGGACAATTTTCCATGACGAGTTTTTCGGATGCCGGCTATGCGGGTTGTAGAGTAGATAGGAAGAATATAAGTAGAACATGTCAATTTCTCGGTAATTGTCTTCTTTCATGGTCTTCCAAGAAATAAAATTCGGTAGCCCTCTCAACCGCCGAGGCGGAGTATGTTGCGGCGGGGGCTTGTTGTGCACAAGTCCTTTGGATGAAACATACTCTCCTTGACTATGATTTGCATTATGACCATATTAAAATATTTTGTGATAATACTAGTACTATTATGACTAAAAATGCAAATCAATATAGTAAGACCAAGCACATTGACATTCGGTATCACTTTTTTTGAGATCATTATGAGAAAGGTGATATTTAAATTGATTATGTTTCTATCGATTTTTAACTTGTCGATATTTTTACAAAACCACTAGACTATACTAGATTTTCTTTTATTTGTGGTGAATTGAATGTTTGTGTTATGGAATCTTGAAATTTTTTAACAAAATTTACCCTTTTTGATGAATGACAAAAAGGGAGAAAAAGTTAGTTTATTCTTTTGAGTTTTGTGTTTTGAGTTTTGAGTTTTGAGTTATATGTTTTGAGTTATTGTTTGGTTACTTTTGAGCTATATGTTTTGGATTATTAGTTCTCTCTTATGTCAAGTTTTTATTTTTACCTTCTGTAAAATTCATTCATGTATATAGTCATTCATATATATAGCATGATTTGAGGGAGAGCCTCCAAGCTCCTTTCCTAATTTTTTTTGTTAAATAACTCGTATGTTTTGTCATCATCAAAAAGGGGGAAATTGTTGGCCCAAGGTTACAATCACCCAGTTTTTTAGTTTTGATGATTACAAAACATATATAGTTATCTGTACTAATCATATTTTAGTGTTTAAGTATGTTTCAGGATTCTAAGGATTCAAGATGTCTTCTTTCTTAAAGGAAGGTATTTTTGACTCAAGTTGATTCAATTCGGGTTCAAGGATACAAGCTTTTTAACATGCATATGGAGAAGCCCTAATTTGAAGATCTTGTAGACACCTAGAACCTTTGTAAGAATTAGTTTGTTAAAGAATGAGGTTATGATAAATTGGCTCAAGAAAACACACACACTTTCATTTTTCAAAATACGGTTTTTGTTTTGGTTAGTTGATTTAGGTGCATGTCTTGATTGATATACATGACTCAAAATATTTTATATTTTTACATCTAGTTTATATCATGTATACTATCCCTTATAGCATGCTACTTAATCATCTAGCCATTTAAAAATATTTTAAAAATTCTTCAAAGTTCAAAATTTTTCTCATAATAAAACTGTTTCAGGCCCAACGGTCGACCGGCGGCGGTCGACCGGATCTATTTCAGGTCTGATCGGTCGACCGCACCGGTCGACCGGGCCTTGTGGCTTTGGCGTGTACGTCTGTGCACGTCTGCCGGTCGACTGACTGACTGATCCTTACTCTCGGGTTTTGTCGGTCAACCAGGCCAGTCGACCTACAGAACAAAGATTTATTTTTTGTTTAGCCTCCGGTCGACCGACCGGTCGACCGAGTCCAACGGCTAGTTTGCCAGATAGGCTGCCAATCGACCGGGCCGGTCGACTGACAGCCGCCAGCAGCCCCAACGGCTAGTTTCTTGAAAACTGTTTTCTGGATTTAATTTTGATGTTTCTTTCAGCTATTTCTGAATTTCCTGAGGCTATTACCTGACATATTAACCTAGTTTTAATGATGAAAAGATCTCTTCTAATCCCTATAAATAGATGGCATTGGTCCATTGTTAAATTCAAGAAAAATCCCTATTGTTTTGATTTTTCAAAGAAAAGAAAAGTTTTCAAAGCTCTCACTTCCTAAGTGCATTCTTGGTTAAAGTTTTTCAGTGGTTTTCAAGCTTTCTTTATTTTCTTTACAACTGAATTTTTCTCACTTCACTTCTTGAGCCAAAAATTATTCCCATTCTATAAGGAGTTGTGAGAGAGAAGTTTGTGATCTTTTTGATCACCTTGTTACTTGTATTTTCTTTGTGTTGAGATCCCTCTTGTGTAGAGATTGAATTGGTGGGAGTTCGGTACTCCGGTCTTGTATAGACCTCTTGTAATTCTCTTAGCGGATTTAGTGGAAATCCTTCACGGTGGTGGAGGCGGGGACGTAGAGCAGTGGCTCGAACCTCGAAACAAATTACTTGTGTTTGCGATTGGTTTTCTTATTGTTTTTCATTACTTTACATTTTTTTTTAATCTTGTGATACCTCTTGCTTGCACTTCATTATTGCTCCCATTTCATTCACTTACATTTTTCGGTCTTTACTCATCTCAACAACAAAGGAATTACGCGCCTCCACTCATAATCTAGAGAAATCAAAGAGGAGAAGTTCTAGAGCCCTTCACGGGAAATTCAGCTTCAATTCTTGTTTTGAGTGACTAGTTGCATCATACATACATACTTGTTTAAAAAGATCATTAGATTAGCATTAATACATATTCACCCCCCTCTAGGTTTTTTCAACATCATTGTGTTTGCCACTTTCAGATCTAGCTCCTTCCAATCTTCATTTGATATCCCCGCAGGTTTTTCTGACTTTGCCAGCAGGGTTTTGTGAAGACCATATTGCACCAACAATGCCTTCACCCTCTTTTATCATAGACCAAAGTTTCCCTTGCCATTGAACTTCTCGACCGCAAACTTGCTTGCAGAAATTCCAATTTTTGACATATTGTTTTATCGTCAACCTTTAACTCTGATACCAATTTGTTGTGACATGACAACTCTATCACCAACTGTTGAGATCACACCAACAATCAGATTATAACATCAAATGTTATGCATGCTCAAGATTGTGATCAACGCTGTGGAACCGTGGCAATATGTAATACTTATAAAAGAAAACTATTGGAGAGCAAAATAGCAAAACCAAGACAAAAAAGTAGAAAAGGACACGAGTATTTAACGTGATTCGGCCCAAACTTGGCCTATGTCTATGGGGGGAGAACTTGAGAGAGTTTTATTAATAAACTTGGTACATGAGATTTAACTTTCCCTTTGATTCTCATAAAGAGTATTCACCTTCCCCTTGAATCCCTCTAGATCACAAGAGTATTCTTTCTCTCTTTTCACCATCACCTACCTCTCTATTTGCATTGGCTTCTTTTTTCTCTTTGTGTTGTCACAAACTAGGTTACAACCTATATTTATATAGTTTTTACAATACAAACCCTATTAGGACCATGAATGATCTTGGTCTTCGGATGTTTGAATAACTTGACAATCTTGTAGGAGTTGATTTCTTTGATCTAGAAGAATTTTAGACCATTTAAACTATAGAAACAAAATTTCATTGAATATGGACTAATTCTTATTCGAACTCCACCAAAAAAGAACCTGAACGTGCCCGAAAAGAAACTTAAAACCTATTTTGGGCTTCTGGCTGTCGGTAAGCTAGATCAGGGTATCGACAGGCCCATGTCGACAAGCTTCTGGCTTTTCGAAAATCTGAACTTGTTTCCTTCTCTGTTGAGTGTTGTCGACAGGCCTTGTCAACAGCCCTTTGTGTGCAGTCAACAGGCCTGTCGACGGCCACACAAATTTCTTGATCTGCTTCTTTTTCAAGTTCCTCTTCTTCTACAATTTTGATTGGATCTTCTATGACCATCATCTCCTCTTGAAATAAGGCAATATCCCAACAATTAGGACTTGAACATGATCGCAGATTTAAGACTCTTTAGAGGACTGTGAATTTATTAGGGCTGCGACTTTATTAGGACTGCAACCATGATCGGAGTCCTCACAAAAATGTCATATTTCTGAGCCTTTATAGGATCGCGACTATGATCGCAATTCTTTTATTAAGACTGCGATCATGGTCGCAATTCTCACAAAATTGCCTTATTTTTAGTCTTTATTAGGACTGCGACCATGATCGCTTGGTCGCAGTCCTCACAAAAATGTAGTCCTCACAAAAATGCCTTATTTTTTAATCTGCACTCTCCCTGCTATGTGATTGATTTGATTCGACCCTCCCTATCATCTCGAGATCGAGATTGAATAATTCATGGTGCTGAAGCTGCTTGCGACGGACTCACCTGTAATGGGAAGCACACTTCCTTCATGCCAAGTAATGCAAAACAACATCTGAATCTGAGAAAATGATAAAATGAGAAACAAAATTATATGGGAAGAAGATCTGATCTGTCTGAATTTTTTTTTTGCTGATGTGGATGAGGCTGAAGCTAAACAAATTATAAAGCTGAGTATTTTTCGAATTATGATAAAAAATAGTGGCTTTAGTCAATTTTTCCATATTTTTTTACTTTTCATATGACAAAATTTGCTATTTGTATTCGAATTGCAATTATTTTGGCTCTATAGCATATTCTATTAAATTTTTTAAAAAATCTTATTCATGACAGTAAATAGAGTCTAATCTTTCTATATGTGCACATAACGCTAAAACTTGGGGGATGTCGACTGAACAACTGGTCACATCTTCATTATTATTAAAAAAAAGTGAAGCAGAAAATATGCGGGCCTCTGTTGCACTCAATTTGTATTTGTATAGGCACGTGTGTAGCACATGCAATGTACTACCGGTTATAGCCAACTCAATTTTCAACTCAAAGGCGTAGCCAGCGACAATGTAAAACTCTAACACCCCAAGGAGAATATAGGGGACACGGTTATTGCCACCCCTAAACTGAAAAAAAGCCCTCCTAAAAAAATTAAAAGAGTATTTTTTCTCTCGTATCAACCACAGTGAAATGTCAAAAAAACCTTCTTCTCCTTCCTCCTTCCCTCCCTTTCTCTGCTCTCTTGTCATCTTCTCCGGCGACCACTCCCTCGCCGGCGTCCCCCTCTCCCCGCGCCCCTCCCCCGCCTCTCCCTCCCACCATAGCCTCTCCTCCCGCCGCCACCCGCGCCCTTCACCTCCCCCCGCGCCCCTCCCCGCTGCTCTGCCTCCATCGCGCCCCTCCCCTCCTTTCCCCCGCCGCGCCGCTCCGCTCCGCCTCCCCTCCCCCCACAGCTCCCTCGCCCCCCTCTGTTCGACCACTCCGGCCGAACAGGAAGCTGCCTTTGTTCAGCAGAAGGGAGGCGAGGGAGCTGGTTGAGGGAGGGGGGGGGGGGAGGGGAGGCAGAGGGCGCGGGGGGGAGGGGGTGGTCGGCTCTGGGGGAGGACAAAGGGAGGCGTTTGCCAGTTACTGGAGGAGGGGGAGGGGGTTCACCGGTGAGGAGGAAGGAGAAGAAGTAATGGGCATTTTTGCCTTTTTTTTTTTTTTTTTGTGGCTCTATCAATTTTGAGGGTGCATTAATTTATGGGGGGGCTTTTTATCATTTTTGAGGGTAGCAGCCTAGAATATAGTATGAGAGTCATAAAGATTACTATAAGTTACTTGTGCCAATACGTTGACAAATTCGGATCAGTTATCAAGACAAGGATATCCTCAAATCATAGAAACACAAATTATAATTAAGGTTTCAAAACTATTTGCTGCAAGGATCATCTTGTCACCTTGTAGCTATAGGCTACTTCTTGTAGCCAAAAAAACTACTCCATGCATTGCATCGCAATGAGAAAACAGAGCCATTGTCTCTGGGGATTCATCTCATTTGGTCGGTTAATGTCTGAGGTTGGTTCAAATGTGACTCACTGGAGTTCATCAGACATTTACACCGACCAAATTAAACAAATTGGTTGGTACTTCTTCTCATTTTGCCTTTTTTTTTGTTTTTGTATAACATTTTAGTTTTATATACCCAAATAGCCTAGGTTTTGGGGAGCGTAGGGCACCCTGGTGAGCATGTTAGTTCACTGTACTCGAGACTCCAGCTCTTCTTTCATGGTGAAGGACTCCAATATTCCAACTTGAGCAGGAGAGAGCACTCCCGCAGTTCTCTCTTCTTAATTTCTCGAATGAAGCATTTAGTTTGTAGTTCGCAGTTATTTAATAATTTATTATGCTCGCAATTTCGTTATGAACAGCATTGAAGCCTCAGTACTTTTTTTTTTTTTTATAGTCAAACAAAGAAAGAAAAAAAAAATACAATAGGAAAAAAAAAACAGAAATTGAGAGGTGATTAATCACCCCCAATTGACGATCCGAATCGCCTTTCAATTTTTCCAGAGGCTTAAAAGCTTTTGAGTAGAGCGATAAGGAAATGATTTGAGCCCAAAGTGAAGCTGGATTTGACAGTTGTAGTTGTCTTGACAACAAATTTGAATTGCTTGGAGGATTTCGTCGTTGGCTTGGAGACGCTCAAACAGTTAGAAGCTGATTATTTTTCCTTTCGCTTGGCCGCATATGAAGTGTCATGGGATTCTTGCATTGACGCTTCAAGCAACAGTATCTCGGTGGTGTGAGAGCAGCGATGGTTGCAGCGTTGGCCTTGACAACTATAGCTTTCACCTTCTCGAAGGCGTCACGATAGGCTGCGGCAGCGATGGACTCAGTTGGAGAGTCCTCTCTCCCAGTCTCTAATTTTCTACCTGCAGAAGCACCCCAAGTGGGATTGCAATTGTGCAATGAGCTCAACATCAGCTTGGGCCTGATTCATTGCAAATGAGCCAGTTGACCTGAACTCCTGGGTACCTGAGTTAATTTTCGAGTTTAAAAATGAGCTGTGAGGCCTATGAGCTCTCTGTGCTAGCCCAAAGATGGGAGGGAATAGGGGGTCACTTGGGGCGCATGCGAGGATGGTGGATGCAGATTCTTCGAGAAAATCAACGGGCGACGATCTCGGTTGCCGTCCGGCAGCGCCATGACATTTCTAGGGTTATGGCGGCGACGCATGACGTGAATCCATTGCAGCAGAAGGACTCCCACATCATCACTGGCCTGGGGAATAGGTGAATCAATGACGGCCATCTAAACATTCAGTTTATTAGGGCTGGAAGGAGTTGCCCCCGGCGATGAAGGCGATTTGTTGGGGGGGAGAAGGTACAGGATAAAGATCGGTGACCAACTCTACCACACCGACAACAATAGGTGGATGTGCTCATACTCAAATTGCTACCAAAAAGAGAGAATCTCTTAATCTTCAACGGCGATGTCAACAGCGGGAACCACTGGCTGAGAGAGATAAAACTCCACTTCGACCTAGCAACCTTGCCCTTGGAGAGCAACTTAGTCATTTGATCAAGCTTGATCAAGCGATCTGCCCATTCAACAACTAGATCGAGGAATTCTTGCGTCCTTAAGGCCAGTGGTAGGTCCGACAATCAGACCCAGATGACTACCAAAAGGAGGGCCTCTAGAGACAGTCCATGGTCCAACGGCAAGAACAACATCGTCAAGGACCCACGACCTCTCGAGTAAAACCCTATCCCGGTCGGATGATGATGTGAATCAAAAAAACAAAAAGACCATGATTCATGGGAAATAGCTTCCATTCCTCCTGCGGCGACCATAAGGATCCAAGGTCCTAGCTAACCTTCTCGTCCGGAAGGGAACACCCAAGAAACTTACCCACCAGCGAAGAAGACGATGCGTCGACGAAGAATTTGGGGATGATAACCTTCTTTGGATAGGCACAACGTAGGCGTTCGATGTCCTCATGAGAGAGGGGAGCTGGGGTGGTGATAGAGATTGATGATTAAGGGCAGATCGATATGAGGAAGGACAAAATTTGGAAGGAGGGATGACTGTGACAACCGAAGGTGCTCATGGGGAGTTTGGTTGGGGCGGTTCCCAATCGGAACCCTAGCCCCCATGACAAGGGAAGAGGAAGAATTCATTAAACTTTTAACTGATTCGAAGCCTCATTACTTTAAGCCTCATTTACCTCATTTAGCGGGATGATAACGGGGCGGTCGGACCCGGTCACAGACTCACCAATGAGATAAAGGCCAGTCTGGGTTTTTTCTTAGGTCCTAGGGCCGAGACATGGGCTTACCTTGATCCCGGCCTGGCCCAAGCCCCGATCTTTAGCCCAAATTGTTTTAAAATCCCTGATCAAGTTCTACCCATTCAAGTTTTTTCAGTTCAACTCTAATCTTTAAAACTCCTAAGATCCTTATTTTAGCCTTTTGGAGGTCAGTGGACTTATTTTGTTTATCTCTTTTTTTTTTTTTTTTTTAACAATACTCCATAGCGCACATGTCAGCAGACTTGACATGAACCCTTATAAAA